>JASAMV010008667.1:0-51828 GCA_030248065.1 Rhynchonema sp. JSB1_4
AGTTGGCTGAAACGAGCAAAAAGGGTTTCATTCCGCCCCCCTCCGACCCGATCGCATAAAGCGATCGGTCATGTTAAGTTTCAAAAAATAATATGGCAAGTGACACTTCGTTTCTGTTTAGAGCATTAATACTCTGACTCTGAGAGTGTGCATTCACTGACGGGAGGGTTGGTGCATCAGGTCCTCGTCAGTGCAACTGCGTGTGAAGGCTGGTAATTGACTCGCACAAGAGAATTACTATCGATTGGACAAAAGCACATATGAATTTGGCCCAACAACATGTGCTGGGGTGTACGAATTGTGGTGCTTATGCGTGTTGTGGAAAAGGAGCTTATATTACAGTGGTCAACTAAACTGGTCAAATCACTTCGTCAACTCATATTATTCTAAAGTCGTCAACTCACCCCGAATGCCATGTATTACTTCTCGCGCTCACTCGGTGCTGCTGCGCGAGTGTTGATGAAATGATTTGACCACTTGAGTTGACCAGTGTAATATCAGCCGGAAAAAGCTTTGGCGTTTCATTAGCCACCCACCGAACAAGACTTCAAACGACATCGACCCGAACTCCACGAATCAATGCCCCAAAAATTCGCAGTGTTGCAGGGCCAGGAGATAATCATTCAAAATGTGTTCCGGAGATCACCGTGTTGCCTTTATAAAATAAGCTAAAACTGCGCAGGAAAATGTCTGAAAACCATCGAAATCGGTTGCAAGGAGGGCGCCACAGGAGTTTTGGGCCGAATTTTGAATAAAAAACAACCTACCCATCAAAACCCTTCTGAAATTACGCAAAACGTCTAAGACTGATGTTTGTTTATACAAGCGAAACACGAACAGAAAGAAAGTTTTGGATACGGCAAGGTCGTCGATTTTTTGAATAATTTGAACACTTTGACATCACTGTAATTCCGACAACTTTTTGCTTTGGAGGCTGTGCAAACCGTTTTCAATTAATTGTTATGTTTATGTTGCCCACATACCAGTGGTTACACCCGAAGTAAAAGACAGACATACAGACAGACAATAACTGGTGTTTATGGTGACCACACGATAACATCAGCGAATGAAGCAAAAAAACCAGCCAAAGTCATATTGCGCGAACATCGATAATGTATGGGTATGGGTGTTTGTTTTGTTTCATAACCATATGGAATGAGCTTGGCCAAACTAAATAATCGGATACTGTCAGTAAAGTCCCATTTTTCAAAAATATTGTTGGCGCGGTACGGCGTAAACATTTTTCATTGTGCAGTAAGGTACCCTAGATTACGCATGTGTGCTAATAATAACAACGTTGCACAAACGCAAACCTTTTCAGCCAGAAACGCACTTGCAGTTATGGTCAGACAGCTGTTGAGAGCTGACAGGCTAGGGTTCTGGTTCCGGAACCACTTCTAGTTCCTGTTCTGCACGATTTGATCCGGAACCCGGTATTTGAACCCCATGATTCAAAGCATGCTGAAATATTTACGCAACAGAAAAAACAAGCCAAAGCAAGTCAGTCAGTCAACAGGCTGTTAAGCTCAGCTGTAAGCCAGTGTGCGCTCGGGTATTGCGTCTGAAAATCGAAGTAAACAAGTCTTGTAGCTTACAATGAATGGATCAGAGCATAAACATGACGCAAAAAGGGGCAAGGTGCGTAGTTTTGCTGCGCATAATGTATATGTGCTGTATATTCAAACTATTTTTAGCAGTCATTTTTTTTCCTACTCCATTAAATAAATAACTGGGATCAGGCCTGTCAACCACTTTCAACTTCATTGAGCTCATGAACTGTTCAATAAGAAGCAACAGCGTACATTTTAGCATACGGCACCAACATTCTGACCTGTATGTCCATGTATTTGACATTCGTGTACATATGTTCGGTATGAATGAGCACAAATATATAGCATGTAAAGTGCTAAACGTTGCCACACGGGCCCTTATAAATGCGCGCATGTTGTTGTGTTGTTGCCTTGATTTTAAGAAAAACAACTCTCCCATTTATATGTCCCAGAGACACGGCACGGGCTGCGGTTCCGGTTCCTAATCCTCTATTGAAACGCCATGGAACAGTGTGATTCTGCAGCAGCATGCAAGATGGATTTGACCACCTTAAATTTTGTACTTGGTCGCGCGGATACCGCGAACAAACACGTGTGTTGCTCTGGGCAGCATACAAACACGTTACCACAGTCAAAAACAAAGTGGTCGCTTGCCCATGTTTTCTGTCAATGTCTACCCCAGCGGACACACTTTGCCTTGTTTATCAACGTAGCCGAATTCAAAAGTGCCTAACAATGTGCCTGCGATCAAGCATAGTTTCACCTGAGGAGCCATTTTTTGCCATGAGCTCGAAACACAACTCCAAAAAATGAACAGCAAAGTCGACTCTGCCGCGGCACCAAAACTGGGAACATCTTCGAGCTGAGTTGTTTACGTCAAACCAGGCGCATTCAGAAAAAATTGCACAAAAAAGCATTCCAGGCGGCCAAAACAGTCAGCCGGGCGAATACACACAAAGTATAGTACCTACTGTATGTACATACTGTGCAGCCAGCTGTTTGTTTGTGTTGCGCGCGGTAACGTCTCATTATTCTGGCATGGCACTCTCTGTGCGCCGGATTCAGAAAACTGTTTACCTGTGTGTGTGTGATATGTAGCAGGCTAGGCTTTAGAACAGTGATTAAAAGAGCAACACACCATCTCGTTCGTACGATAGGAAGCTCGGAATTTGGCCCGAAGAAAGCCGAGAAACGAAAACGCAGCTGGAATAGCACACAGTCAGTTACATGCATTTTGGGAAAATCCATGCGACACAAACACGAACACGGCAAAAGGGTGCAACTGCCAGAATTATGTTTGTATGTTTACATGCACACATACGAATGTGTTGGTTCCTGTTCACAAGTGCACCGATGAGGAGCTTGTCAACAAAAAAGAGCAGATCGAAATCAAGAGCATCCGAAAACTACTTTGCTTACTGCTGTTCTTGCTGATACACTCCACGAAATTAATCAATACACAGGAGAATTTTGATGCCCAAGCCCCCTCCCTTCCCCCACCCGGAATAAACCTCCACGGAGGTTTATTTTGCAAGTCTAGTCCCAATTTGGGATAAATGTTTTTTTCATTCTCAAAGCAGACGTATACTAAATGCATCTGTCACAAACAAGCCCCCCCCCGGGACAAATGATAAATCTTAAAGTAAGAAAAATTTGTCATTCCACCTTACCGTCCTGTTCTGAAAGAACACTGGCATATCGCAGCGGTCGGCGATTAGCCCGCGATAGGCTGCAGGTTTACGAATCACGCATGTGCGGTTGGAGGACCAATTTTGACTTTCTCAATGACAGGATCCACTGCGCCTGTTCTGAAATTTATATTTCTTGTGGAGTTCTCGTTAATTTTTTTATCGACAGCGGGTATATTCGGTCTGACGACGACCTGGTGCACCCCTTTGTCCCACACGTGCGGCGCAGAAACTACCGAAGCGCATTGGCCATAGGCTTCACCCATGAATGATATTCTTCAAGCGAAACGTTTTCACAAATATGATATCGTCGTGCGATGGACTAAAACAGCGACCTACAGTAACCGGGTTAGATGCCTATATGGCTCAGTGTGCCCAAAAAAATGCGGAGAGAGAAAATAAAAATATATATATGTATTTGCGGAGAAAAAAACCAGTAACAAGTGCTGCATTCAGGTGTCGTGTGTCACCCATGGTGTGCAAGTAAAAGACAACAAACAAAATCTGATATTGTCAACGTGCAACTCTAGTCCAGTGAATGTCCGAAGGTCCCAAATACCAGGTATACACGTCTGGACAGCGAAACGGGTCCGAACATTTTTGCATGCGCAACAGCGCCATCAAATACGTTTTCCGGACTCCCAGACACTGCACAAGTGCAGTGCGCGGGCTATGGGGTGCCATAAATGTTGTTGCGTTGCTGCGTATAGTACGAAAATTCCACATGCAACCCCTATGGGTAGGTACATTCTTTAGAACAGAAATGCAACCATGAGGGGGCCTTTAAAGTAATTCCAGGCAACGCGCATTCGTGTTCGCTGTTCTGCGAATCAACAACAACAAGGGTCAACGCGTTATGTGGGTCAATTGCGTCACACAAGACTCGAATGGTGCTGCACAAACATGGGTGATGCTCGGGGTAGACCGGCGTTGTGGGGTCCATTTTGGGGCTAATAGTCTGAATTTGGCGTGGACTTATGAGTTTTAGAGATTTCGTGGTTTTTGTGGGCTTAAACCGTTTTTTTTCAGTTTGGTTGGGTCAAGTCCACTTGAATTATTTGAACCCAACATTTATAAAAAATATGCCCATGAAACAAAGATTTATCTGAGCATGTGCATGCACATGCAGTGGCAGTGGCATGCATAACCGAGTCCTGCCGCTTTTTAGCAACCGCATCAAACTATCACTCGTATACCATCTCAGCCCAAATCAGATGTGCTTTAAGAGACCTCAAACAGCGAAGCGCCCCATTACCGCAGGGCAAACAAACGCATGAATTGTGGACAACAAAAACAACTTGCCAAATAATTTAGGTATTTCATTGACGCATTATGTAAATATTCAGATTTTGATTTTGTCACGCTACACATGTGTACGGTATGTAGTATCAGTATGTGTATAGATCCCGTTGTTTAGCGCAGCACGGGGGCGATTTCCAATCGATAATCAGTCGACATTTTATGCTGCGATTCACTTGCAGGCATTATTTAAAAACATTGTTTGTTTCAGGTGCTCGTAAAACGCAACTTGGAAACAATAACAACTGAGCATAACAAACAGCTGGGATGGTTCAAAAAATGTGGTTGTCCAAACTAACGAAGAAAAACGCGCTACGATGGTGGTGACAGTTGGAGAATTTCAACTCTCTCGAGGCAGGATATTGCATTGTTGGAACTATGTAGTAAAATGGAACAGAACGTCAGAGTTGCGTCAGAATCGTAAATCCATAAAACACAGCAATTTAAAAGTGCTTTTGGACAGTTTTGACGCTCCAATGGATATACTGTATGCTTGTCACTGGCTGCCGTGTATGTTGTGCACTGGTCGTTTCAGGTTGATGTTTCACGTGAGGTATAAGTATAAGCAGGAACAGCACTGTGCATGCTAATGCGTATGGAATCCTTAACACTATGGAAAGGGTCAAAATGCCATACCGTATTCTTTACTGATATAATGAACGAATATAAACAATCCTGGAATATAATTGTTCTTGACGTATTCGAGGGTAAGTGCAGTCAGCATCACTGGCTGGAATTCACAAAACAAAGTCAAGCTCACCGTTAAGCTCAACGTCAAAGTTCAACTTCGCACTCAAAGTTACGTGAAAAATGACGGTGAACTTCCGCGAATTCAAAGTCAAGTTCAACGGTCAAGCTGACCGTCAGATACAGTAGTTCAAAGTCAGATGTTTCGGGCTCACGCTGGCTGATGCAATGGACGCGGTTTTCTAAACGAAGGGTCATCTGTGACGCGTTGGTATACTGTACATGGTTGGATATTGTTCTGGCAGCAAAATTATTTTAAGGATGTACCACAAGCGTTTTAGGACATTATTTCTGCGTTTTAATAATTTCTGACCAGTCGTATTAAAATAACGTTGCGGCCACTGACTGCAGTCAATTTTTTTGCACTGCCATTTGTAATCGCCTCGTTATTTCTTTACCTCTACTGAGAAATCGGTAAAACTCGGAACTTGACTCATAAAACACTTGTTACATACGTGCTTTAAAGAATATTATTGCGAGAACAAGATGCAACACCGCACAACAACGTGTCACAGATGACCCTTCGTTTAGAAAACCGCGTCCACTGCATCAGCCAGCGTGATGAGCCCGAAACCTTTGACTTTGAACTGCTGAGTGTGACGGTGAACTTTGACGTTGAGCTTGACGGTGAGCTTGACTTTGTTTTGTGAATTTCAGCCATTATCATCTATCCATCGGCTTCTGTCTCCAACGCACACAACACGCAGCCGCGAATGATCAGACCGACACCAACGGCGAACCCACCTGCGCACAATAATGTGCATATTGAACGTCACAATGTTGTTCTGTGGGACAGTTAGTCACTTTGGATTATGGTACCAAGGCAGGATGGGCTGGAGAATGAATTATAGCAGGAATCAAGTTCAGTGGGTAGTTTGGGAATCCGAATCCTGTGCCCATTTGGTCATATGACCGTTATAAAGTGCTTAAAGGAGATACGCCACCATTTGAGGCAACGGCACCGATATTCCTCAAAATTGGTATCCTGGGGCTTGTTTGAGCGCTGATTCAACAGTCATCGCTGTACATAAGACCGACATACATGTAGCTATTTTCAGGCGATACCGAGCTCGTTAGAGGTGTTGTGTGCAAAAACCGACCCGAAATTGCGAATCAGCCTCCAGAATGATCCTCGGATGCCAATTTTGAGCCAAATCGATGATGTGACTCGAAATTGTGCATGGCGGCTTCAAGCGTCATAGAAGGGTCACGTGATCCGAATCCCCACTCAAATGACCCTTAGTCCCCATTTTTACCAAAAATTATTTGCCTATTCATTGACTTTGGTTCCCACTGGACAGGAATTGTTGGACCGGAAACGTGTTGCACATGAACATGACTGATCGCCGTTATGCACTTTGCTGGCATGCTGGCTCTAACGTTAAATCCTGCGATTTTGCGCCTTCTGGGCTTTAGAGCAGTGTAAAACCTCTTCACTAGGCACCCGTGACCACAACCGACCGCCCCCAACAAAAGCATGCCGGCAAAGTGCATTTGTTACCGGTTGCACCGGTCACCAATATGTTCAGTACATAACTGGGCATCATACCAATCCAAACGACGTAATAACCGCCACCGGAGCTGTATGTAGCGACCTGAAAATGTGAACGTCATTGTTTGGCATATTGTTTCTAAAGGAAGGTGGTTGAATGAGACGGAGTGAAATTTTGTTAAAAACTTGTGTGTGTGTGTGTGTGTGTGTGTGTGTGTGTGTGTGTGTGTGTGTGTGTGTGTGTGTGTGTGTGTGTGTGTGTGTGTGTGTGTGTGTGTGTGTGTGTGTGTGTGTGTGTGTGTGTGTGTGTGTGTGTGTGTGTGTGTGTGTGTGTGTGTGTGTGTGTGTGTGTGTGTGTGTGTGTGTGTGTGTGTGTGTGTGTGTGTGTGTGTGTGTGTGTGTGTGTGTGTGTGTGTGTGTGTGTGTGTGTGTGTGTGTGTGTGTGTGTGTGTGTGTGTGTGTGTGTGTGTGTGTGTGACATCGGAACAACTATCATTTTTCTGACTAATTAATCAAAAAATGAAATTCAAGAGAAAATATGGCATGTTGCACAACTTTTTTACTTGCTTGCAAAGAGAATAAAATTCTACATTAAAATTGACAGTTTCATTAAATTAGATCAAATTAATGACGAATGGCAGCTCTCAAAACATGTACTTGGTTCATTTTTGCAGTTTCACAAAAATCTCGACCTGCCCACTTAAATAGGTTCCTAACTACTTAATGCTTTGGAGTTGGCAACTGAAACTTTGTGTGGGTCTTAGTGAATGTACCAGTCAACTTTTGGTGCAATATGAGCAAAATGGATTTTTTCGATTTGTGGACCAGTTTTCCACACGTCTTGCGAAAATTAGCACCCCGCGCTCTTAATCGTGTGATAAAGTTGGAGCATGGTGTTTCACTAGCATGAACGTTGTTCAGTAGGTGTAGGTGTGGATTTTGCGCCGCTGGACGCAAGTTAGCGAAACCATGTCTGAAATCATAATCAAAAACTCTATCACCTCGTCAAGGTGATGGGCCCATAATTTTGTTCAAGTGCAGTCCTCATCGGAACATACCGTGATGCCAATTGCAGCTCCGATTAGTACGATCCCGAACATGATATACGCACCGCCACAACCAGCGTTTGACGACTGAGATGCTCTGTGCACATACATAAATGACCCATAATGCAAAGTTTCACGTTCGTCGTACGAGTTCATCGCAAAAGTTCGACGTCAGGAGGGCTGATGCAGCAGACAGGGTTGTTTAAAAGTGGCTAATTAAAAAATTTAACAAATTTTTTTTTGAAACTCAGATTTTGCTTTTTAATAAAAAAAGTTGCCCAAAATGGGCTGAAATGACCAAAAATGGCCTTTTTCGAGGCAAAAAATTGGCACTTTTTTCTGTGGAGGGGATAATTTTCCAAAATCGCGCCTGCGACGCCCTGTATTGTCCCCAAATCCGTACACGGATGCGCGGGGATGGTCTTTTATAGCGATGTGGCACCGATAATGTACTACTGCATGCTACTACACATGTATTTATGCAGGTCTGGTGCAAAACCGGGCGCGCAAAGTCGATCTGACATGCAAGATTTGGGCTGTAATCGATATTTTGATGGTCGTATATCAGATATAAAGGCAAACTACGCCAACACGAGCCCGATTTCGGAGTTGGTGCACCAGCAAAACGTAAAGAAAGAGAAATCCTCATGCACCACGCTGTATTCCACAACGTGTAACGTTTCCCAAATCAGCAGCCACGTATGAATGTTTCACTAGTCTAGCACCTCCGAAATCGGGCTCGTGTTGATGTAGTTTGCCTTTACATACGGCATTAGATGCATTAAAATGCGTTGTGGCATGCTACAATACATATTAGAGTAACATCGTCAGTGAACATCAACCACAGACTGGTCAGAGACCATAGAATCTGCACAATACTACCGGGTGTCACCACACAAGTTGGGTCTCAGGAAAATTTTTCAATTTTTGAAAAATATGTTGCATCGATTTCATTTATCCTGCAACGTCGTTTGCAACACTTTTTCTAATAAAATAATTTCCGTCAAAAGGATCAAAAAAAATTTTTTTAAAAAAGCTCGTTCATTAAAAAAATTTTCAACCCTGGTCAAAGGGTTGCCGCGTTGTTATTCGTGGACGGGTGCCTTACTTGCACTCGAAACAATATTCGAAAGGCGGAACCGAAACTTTTTAGATGAGTATTTCTCGCTCACAACGAGTCTGCTGCATCAGCCAGCGCCAATTTTATCTTGTGAATGGCAACCAATGATATCGAGAGGGCACTAAAACTTACAAAGCCAAACATCGAATCTAACGTACTCTGTTGTCTCAACAGGTGCATCGTGATTAGGTTGCGGATTCGGATCAGAGGCGCTCGGATTCACCGGATACGGGGGCGGGGGGAAAGGGGGCGCACCAGGGTTGGGCAAAAAAAAGGTTTTTGAAAAATTAAAAATTTTTTTTTGATTTTTCGGTGGAACAAAATGTTCTAAAACGTCCAAAAATGGCGTTTTTGGGGGTTATTTTTTGTCATTTTTTCCCAAGGGTCGAAAAATTTTCTTCACAAAATCACCTTTGGGGCATGTATTTGGTACCTAAGATACCCCAAATGATGTTATTATACCTTCCCGTGATACATGGGACACAGTATGCATGTACCTAAAGGTACTTCGATGTCATAACCCATCAGGTCGGTCATATACGACTGATTCAGCTACCCGACAAGTATTTCTGCAGCTTATATTCTCAATTCTGTGTTATTTATGAGTGAATCTTGCTTATTAGGCCACAAACTGTTGTGTCCGATAACACAGAGCAGCAATCATCAGTCCATATCAAGCACAGACTGTTGGATCGCACCGAAATGACGTAAACACCCTTCATAAGTGATGCAAACCAAGTCACAAACGTGACTTGTCAATTAGAGTTGCATTTTTTCGCGTTTTTGCGCGTTTTTTAGGCAAATTTGGTAAAATTTCCCCGGATCTCAGACCTTTTAAAAAAAATTTAAAAGAAACTTGAAAATTTTTTTCCAACCCTGGGGCGCACTACTCGTCTCGTATGACCGATCCAGTGTATTCATCGCACGCGTTGCTGTGTTGTGATGAGAGTAGTGCAAAACAAGCAACCGATTTTTAAATTATTTCGTTCCAGCTTTGGCTGCCGACAATAAATTACGGCTTTCCTCCAGCTGAAACTGATGTTTGCATGTTTGTTCGTTTTCCTTGTCGGACGCAGTATTGGTCGCACAATGACTAGTGATGGGCTCGCGCCTGAAAATTTCGCTCTTTTTTTCGCTCTTCGCTCTTCGCGCCCGGAGCGAAGAGCGAGCGAAGGCAAATTTTAATTTCGCGCTTGGGCGCGAAGAGCGAGCGAAACTTTTTTACAAATTTCGCTCTTTGATACTGTGAATAGCTACAGGCCAGAATTTTGTGCTTTCATCAAAAAAGGAGTGCAGAACAGTTATTGGTCTCACACTCAGTCGCACAATGGGCGAGTCACACTGCCCAGCCCATGCATGAGTGCTCTGTTTCCAATATCGCATCGGACGGAATGGTAAATAAAATACCTTTATGTTCCGTTTACTTCAATTTTGATCATTGAATTTTGAACCAGACATTGATATTGACGCACACTGACACACTTAAGCACCTGATTATGTCCGTGCCACACTACAATACAACAAAACAAAATAGAACAGGGCAAAACTGATGAACAACAGAACAGAACACATACATGTTCAATCATGGTTGTCAGAACACATGATTGTCGCCACGCCATATTGTCGTTCTTTTTCTCCGAACTGAAAGAATAATGATTCTTTCTCTGGATATAAACGTTTACAACATTTCTGAATGATTTACAAAAGTTTTTTTTGTTCAAACGCATCAAAGCAAGAAAGCGCGAAAAAAAGAGCGAAACGCTCGGGCGCGAACGAAAGAGCAGCAAAGAGCGAAAGAGCGAAATCGCTCTTCGCGCTTAGAGCGAAGAGCGAGCGAAGGCAAATTTCAATTTCGCGCCTGGGCGCGAAGAGCGATTTCGCTCTTCGCTCTTAGAGCGAAGAGCGAGCGAAGGAAAAAAATTGGGAGCGAGCCCATCACTAACAATGACTATATGAGAATCCATCCCCCCTAATTTTCCTGCATTGACAAGGCGGATATTTGGCAATTATTTTCAAATTGAACCAGGTTTTGACAAGCACTTTGCAATCTTATCAGTGAGAAGAACGAGAAACACACGTGTGCAGAAGTTTCACCCTGAATACTATGCAACCAAAATGGTTTGGGCTCGGGTTACTATAGCCACGTATTACACGCTTTACGTGTGAAATTGATATTGGTCGCACAATGACTTTATAAGAATTGGTCAATTTTTTTTCCTGAATCGTAAAGTGGGAAAGTGACGGGGCAATGACGTTGCGTTGCGTTATCGCACACAAAACACGTAGTAAAGAGAATGTTTCAGACCTGCGGCAACGTGGTTGATCTGCTAGATTATTTTCAGCTGAAAATGTTTTGTGAGAATCACAAATAGCACAGTAGTTAAGAGTGACTGAACGTGAAAATCAGGATTGATTTTGATGAATTCTTATATGGTCATTGTGCGACCAATACACAACACACACGTTGATCACTCCCCAATCGGGAGTCCCGATAAATAAAGCGGGAAAAGAAAGAGAAAATAACTCCTTGCCAAAACCTATTCGATTTGAAAAAATCGCCAGAAACTCTCCTTGACGATGCAGGAAAAATAGGGGGATGGATTCTCATATAGTCATTGTGCGACCAGTACCGCAGTTCAAATGTTGTAAAAAAACACCAAAACATTTTGTCAAGAAACTGGAAAAAACGAAAAAAACAAACAAACATGAATGCATTCAACCGCAACCACAAGTCTATCGGTTTTCTCAAACAGCTAATATTATGTTTTACTTCGTTAAGAAACAAAAATAAAAGGCGCATAATAGCCCCGAAATTTTCAAAGCTACCTACAGTATGTGTCACACAAGAAGAAGAAATGTGAAGAATTTTCGTAGCCGTTCAAGCTAAGCGAGCTACGTGTGGATTCTCAGCAAAAGAGACGAAAGTGCTGGAAAACACAGGTTTTCGAAATTATGAAATTCTGTGCTGCTTGGTCAACGTAGTGAACGTCAACGGCCACCTAGTGGCGTAAATATTTGAGAAGTCAAATGCATAAAAAACACGACTATGATTCATTCAACACACAACGTTTATTAACCGTGCACAGGTTGGCAATTTCAAACCAAAACCGAACGTCATACACTGTACCATCAGATGCATTGCATGATACAAATGGAAATAGAATTACCGCGTTGTTCAGAGACACGCGCACTGCAACGTCGGTATTTTATACTGCGTGTGCCCAACCTTTAGTTCTGTTCTATCAAGTTGAAGCGGCCTCAGGTTTTTAAAGAGTTCTGAGTACAACTGTCCGGCTGGCGACTCAGGTGGCGAGCGATGTAATGTAAACTATCGTCCTTTGAACAGTAGTTGGCATAGAAGGTGCGTTGCGCGTTCACATCATGAAAAGTGCGAAAAAGTGGTTAAAAATGGTTCAGTTCAAAAGTGGTTGTTTTTATCGGTTGTGCAATTCACGCAGAACCAATGAAAAAATTTTTTTCCGGCAACCAGTTGCAGGTTAAAATTATGAAACGTCATTGAACAAATTAAAAAAAACGTGGCATGTTCTAAGAGTTCACAGCTTTTTTCAACCACCGGTTAGCAATTAAAGGGCATCCACAGGAGGTTGTCACTCAGCCCCTGAATACCGTAACCCACCGTAATTTTGATCTGCAAGGATCGTGTCGAGACCAGACCTGTGCCGATCTATGGTTTTTTTCTGGCAAAATCTGACTAGAGCGGCACTGTACAAAACGCATGGGCAAGATCACGGTGACTACCGTATGCTTGTGATAAAAAGCAGTCGGCCATCTTGAATATTTGTTCTTGTCTTCCTGAAATGCACTAAACGGGGGTCTATCTATTTTTTGGAATTTTGTTCCCGAGAACGGGTGTTTATGGATTAATTTCGGTATTAAATCGGCACTTAATGGAAAAGTCAGGAATGTTTATCTTGTTCGCCTCGATGTCGGGAACAGTAATAAATCATAAAAACAGACCAAAATTTTCAAATATCGATAGTGGCGGGCCAGGTTTAACAATATGGAAAGGGTCAAAACGCCGTGCCGTAGTCTTTACTGGTATTGGTCGCACAATGACTATATAAGAATTGGTCAAATTTTTTTCCTGAATCGCAAAGCAGGCTGGTGACGGGCAATGACGTTGCGTTGCGTGATCACACACAAAATACGTATACTCTGACAATTCTTTTGGGAGAAACTTTTCAAACGCGTTGCCTGATCCGTAAAGCGCATGATGCGTGCACTGGCTATAGCGGTCACGTGACTTCTGTAGCCAGTGCACGTATAATGCGCTTTACGGATCAGGCAACGCCATTGAAAAGTTTCTCCCAATAGAATTGCCAGAGTATAGTAAAGAGAATGTTTCAGACCTGCGGCAACGTGGTTGATCTGCTAGATTATTTTCAGCTGAAAATGTTTTGTGAGAATCACAAATAGCACAGTAGTTAAGAGTGACTGAACGTGAAAATCAGGTTTGATTTTGATGAATTCTTATATGGTCATTGTGCGACCAGTATCAATATATGTAATGAACGAATATAAACAATTCTGGAATACAATTATTCTTGACGTGTTCGGGGGCAAGTGCAGTCAGCATCGTCATTATCATCTATCCATCGGCCTCTGTCTCCAACGTACACAGCACGAAGCCGCGACAGATCAGACTAGCGCCAACGACGAATCCACCTGCAATTATGTGCATATTGAACATCACAATGGGTGGAATTCACAAAACAAAGTCAAGCTCACCGTCAAGCTCAACGTCAAAGTTCAAAGTCAGATGTTTCGGCGTCACGCTGGCTCGTGCAGCAGACGCAATTTTCTAAACGAAGGGTCAACTTTGACGCATTATTGTGCAAGACTGGATGCTTATCTGGCCAAAATATTATTATAAAGATGTAACAGAAGCGTTTTGTGAGAGTATTTCTGAGTTTCATGAATTTCTGAAAAGAGGCAAAGAAATGAACAGACGATCACCAACGGGGGCACAAAAAATTTTGACTGCGGTCAATGATCGCCACATTATTCCAATAGCATTAGTCAGAAATTATTATAACTCAGAAATAATCTTCAGAAACGCTTGTGCTACGTCCTTAAAATGACAGTATCCCTAGAAACGCCGCATCCAATCATGCACAATAATGCGTCAAAGTTGACCCTTCGTTTAGAAAATCGCGTCTTCTGCACGAGCCAGCGTGACGCCGAAACATCTGACGTTGAACTTTGACGTTGAGCTTGACGGTGAGCTTGACTTTGTTTTGTGAATTCCAGCCAATGTTGTTCTGTTCGACAGTCAGTCACTTTTGGATTATGGGACCAACGTAGAATGGATTGGAGAATGAACTGTAGTGGAAATCAAGTTCAGTGGGCAGTTTGGCGATCCGAATCCTGTGCCCATTTGGTCATATGACCGTTATAAAGTGCTTAAAGGTGTTGTACGGGGAATTTCAAAAGCGTTTGCCGGAGCTGAATTTCACATCGTAAAATGAGGCTATCAGTGAGACTGTTTTACCATACGTTTTGGGTCAGTTCAAGTCCGCTATTCCGCCACACAATCAAAAACGTGATTCTTTCAAATTCGATTTTTTTGAACTTTTGTTTCAAGCGCTCTGTCAGATAGAAACTGGATATTCTAACTCTAGTTTTGTTGCCTATTCGTATATTGCGGTGGGTCTCTGCTTTAATTGATACCACATTTAACTTATTGGAGTTGCACAGGCGCATATCAGGGGCAAAAATGTACCAAAAACCCTTGATTTTTTTGCAGTCTTCATTTTACCTGTATTTTTCTTAAACAATGCGACGTCGGGCAAGATCGTAATGTATGGAGCTAAACGCCCAATAGCATAGTCCACCATGAAATTTGGGTTCGTTTCCCGGAGTTCCCTTGCTTTTCAACAACAACGGCAAACCTCCAAAAATTGTCAAATGGTCAGATTTCTGTGTGGAGGAGATATGCCTGAAATTGTACGTTGCACAAAAACTTGGTTGTGCATAACGATAATATAGTCACGTTATTGTTGAAAAGATAATTAAGGGCGCGGCCATGCAAACGCGGGCGCGGGTCGCGGGTAAGAAAATATTCTATGTTTTAGACCCGCTCCGCGTTTGCATGGCCGCACTTGCGGGCGCGGGTCGCGGGTCAGAAAAATATTCTATGTCCCAGACCCGCGTCCGCGTTTGCATGGCCGCACTTGCGGGCGCGGGTCGCGGGTCAGAAAAATATTCTATGTCCCAGACCCGCGTCCGCGTTTGCATGGCCGCACTTGCGGGCGCGGGTCACTCGAAATATTTCTTTGGCTGGGCTTGTAGCGCGCGAAAACTACAGTTTTAAAGCAGACCAACTGTTTAGACTAGTCGCCACAATAAATTCTGTTCTTTAGTGCAGTGCATTATGCCGGCTGTTGGCTAGAGAGTAATGTTTAAGCCTTCCCTGTTGCCTGCCACCAATATCATGAAACATTCCCACGTGCGCGTGTTCTTATTGTGTGTTTTGCTGTGATACGTGTCAGTTGCGGGCTGTGGTTGGTTTGTGAGTTGGCAGATTTACGTGGCTGTTGGAGATAAAGCATTGTTCAGTGGAACGTCGTGTGGTTTTGGGTTTATTATTGGGGCGTCTGTGTTTCGGGCTCATATTGCAGAAACAAAGAAATAATACACACATCACCAACGCAACAAAACTTCAAACTCTAGGGTTCAAGTTCAAGTTCAAGTTCAAGTTTTTTATTGCATCAGAAGCAACATGGTAACGTCAACAACACGCATAAGCTGGACAGTAACGACGAGACCATAAATAATTACAAGTGTTTAGTGGGCCAGTGGATCGAAAATTTTTCAATTTTTGAAAAATATGTTGCATCGATTTCATTTGTCCTGAAACGTCGTTTGCAACACTTTTTCTAATAAAAAAAATTTCCGTCAAAAAAAAAATCAAAAAAAAAATTTTTTTTTTAAAAAAAAAAAGCTCGTTAATAAAAAAATTTTTTTTTCAACCCTGCCCTGCGTTTGTAAAATGCATGAGGCAACGAAATTAGAAATTTACTATATCAACAAAAGCTCGCTCAACTGTGGTGAGCCTCAGCTTTTTTGCCTTTTTCTGAGGACCCCATGCACACTTGTATGTCATATTTTCCTATTTTCATAACAATGTACCGAGGTGATATTAGGCACGCCAGATAGTATTTTTTGTGTAAAATTCATGTATTGCTCGTGCCTCCAAGGATGCAGATGAACCAACATAAATTTGCACATAATCAACAACAATTATATTTTTACTATCTGGCGTGCGTTATATCACTGCGAGGGGCCAAATCCAAAAGTCATTTGTATCTAGTGCTTGTTCCATTTTTTAAAAGTCATTTTTATTCAGTGTTTGTTTAGAATTGCGCTCTGTTTACACCAAATATTACACAAAATGTGACAATGGCGAAATTTTGGCACTTTAACGCGCGCGAAAGCCAAATTTCACTGAAAATGTGTGTATTGGTCGCACAATGACTATATGAGAATCCATCCCCCTAATTTTCCTGCATTGAAAAGGCGGATATTTGGCATTTTTTCAAATTGGACCAGGTTTTGACAAGAACTTTGCATGCTTATCAGTGAGAAGAATGAGAAACACACGTGTGCAGAAGTTTCACCCTGAATTCTACGCAACCGAAATGGTTCGGGCTCGGGTTACTGTAGCCACGTATTACACGCTTTGTGTGTGAAATCGATTACAGCACACACACGTTGATCACTCCCGATAAATAAAGCGGGAAAAGAAAGAGAAAATAACTCCTTGTCAAAACCTGATTCAATTTGAAAAAATCGCTAGAAACCCTCCTTGCCGATGTAGGAAAAATATGGGTATGGATTCTCATATAGTCATTGTGCGACCAATATCTGACGCGTGAAGCGCACAATCTTTGGACTTTTGAAGTGTATCAGAGTGAAAACCCTTTAGGGGTCCTTTTTTCCCTTATTTGTTCCGAAACGGTGGCCCCCTCTTCAGGGGCCAAATGCACCTAGGGGGGCATGGCCCCTGTGGCTCTCTGGATCCGCCCGTGTGCCATTGTATTACGATCGCTTTGTATTTCGCGGGTGAAGCTTAGTCTGACGTGTGATGTTTCGACCGAAATCTGACGAATAGGACGTGCGGATTGCTGATTGGTTCTTCGATAATAACCCGTGTCAATGTTTCAAAATTGTCGTGTCATTGTATTGCGATCGCTTTGTATTTCGCGGGTTAGGCTTAGTCTGACGCGTGATGTTTCGAGCGAAATGTGGCATATGCCACGCGTGCTGATTGGTTCTTCGAAAATAACGCGTGTCAATGTTTCGTAATAAAATTGTCGGGTCATCGTAGTGCGATCACTTTGTATTTCGTGGCGATTTCAGTTCGTGGCATGTGCTGCGTTTCGAACTTTATTATTTTGTCGTCTTCAAAAGCAAATCTTGCAATTTTACCGCCCTGCTCTGGAACTCATCGATTAATTGGTAAGCAGATAATTTAAATGCACGCACCATTTTTGAAATTGAAATACCGAAAAATACTACCAACAAATTAAATATTATCGGAGAAGTTCGAACATTTTAAGCCTCCCCCGAGTAACCCCCATTGGGGGCTTATTTGGCAATTTTCCGAACAGGCTCCCTGGTCCCTGGTGACCTACATACATGGGATGAAAAAATTTCTTCCACCCCTCAGCAAGATAATAAAAGTAGGAAATATTGCAGTGTTTTGACCAGAATAGGCATATTTTACAGCACGTTTTCGTTCAATAATCACCCTGAATTGTGTGTAAATCGCAGGGTAACCGTATACTAACAATGGCTATAGATGCTCAGGAGAACAAAAGCAGTGAATTTCGAGTACCAAAAGTGCCATGAACCCTTTCTTTCGCACAGCAACACTGTTTTCTAATTAAGTCCGCTGGGGTCTAATTTTGATTTGTGCCGATTAAGCACCCTGGGGACTTATTTGGAATAAATTTTTAATTTTAAAATCTCAAACAGACACATGTCCCAAATAAGCCCCCCATCTGGGATTATCAGAACTTTTAGGGAACACACCAGTCGCAACACCATTTCCAGGGACCGATAATTCGATCACAAACGCCGATGGTGACACACAAATTAACGAAACGCGCGTCGCGTATGACGTGCTTGCGAACGACAAAAATTCCGAATAACGCACACAGGCAAGAATCAACCGTGATTGCGGTACAAATCGGTGTTTTGTTTTTATCTCATGTTTTTTGACAGAAATCCACAAACATATTTTCGCATGTGGAAATAAGAGGAAATCAACTTTAAATAAGTCTCCTTGTAGACCACGTACCAACTAGAATGAGATGCCGTTTGTCTTTTATCACAGCAATACCATATCTGAACGCAATTTGTGAGGCCGGAGCATACCTGTTGAATTAGTGACACGGACACGGTCAGAGGCGTTAAGACTGACAATATGTCAGCGGCGTCCGTTGTGCACGCGTTTTTGTGTACACGTCCGTTGTGCACGCGAGTACAGGGTGACCGCAATGGGAACGCAACACTTTTGGGGAGCTGGTTATCTATGTTGAATGAGTGGTTTGCCATGAGTAGCACATGAGTCCAATGCAGAACTTCCAGCTGCTCAAGTATCATAAGCTGAAACATCACCTAGTCACAGCTATGCGCCGGTCAGCAAAGGTTTGTGACAGCATGGTTGTCACTGTGCTGGCGACTGGACGAGCAGAAAATCGCAAAATTTTACTGTCCGGATATAGCTCACTTGGTGATGTTTCGCCTCATGATATTAACACAAAACTATGGAAGTTTTGCGTTCGCTACTCATGACAAACTGCTCGTTCAACGCCGAGAACCAGCCCTACAAATGTTTCCCATTTTGGGTCACCCTGTATAATGATATATTGAAGTTCAGACTCCATAACTCGCTGCCGGTCGTACACCAGCGACTTTCCGTTCGGCACAAACACGGTGCACACTTGTGCAGCCGACGAACAGTGCCAAGCATACGATGATGACGTTGCTCGATCACTTTGTTACAGTCGATAGAAAATCGGAACAAATCACCGAGTTGCTTCTTGCGCACAGGGAGATGCGACGGAAGGTTAGATGTACCAACCAATAGTTATAGAGTTTGAGGGCACAGAAAACTATTTTCTGCATCGTTTAGGCCTTGACCGATGGATATACGATTGAAACTGGCCTTCGTGCCCTGGTAGACGCAGCAAAATATGCATTTGTGGAAAACACAGAATTCGCGACATGTCCGATGGTCAGGAGAATACTAACACCGCAGCTTGGTTACATGAAGTTAGTTTTTTCTTTCATAAAATCAAATATAAATCTGATGAAGAAAGCTTTTTCTGTTTTTGCAGTCGTATTTCTATTTGAAGCTCTGCTATTTTGTGAACCTTGAGTCGAAGGACTCAAACCCTCGATCCAACTGCCAGTTCCTCTGCCACGGTCCCGTACATTTTTCAACTTCTACTCTCTCTGTGAAATTAAGTGTCACGGAAAAAACAACCGGTGACAAAACATCGGGGACCAAAACAGCAGTCACCTCACCAAAATATGCAGATATTTGCTGGGGACAGCCTGGGCCTATAAGCCTTAAGCCCAACCCAAAGCCTAAGCCTAAGCCTGTTTTCCAAGGTATGAAGTTGCCTTCAGTAACCGCTGTTTTGTCCACCGCTGTTTTGTGCGCACCTCAAAAAAATAAACCCGTCTAGGTGCAGCGCCTCACATAATCAACATTTTTGTGCCGAAAACGACTGCTTTTTTCTCTTACCCCAGCGGGCGGAGCTGGCAAAAAATAGACCGATTTGAGTAGAGTAAGAGTAAATTCCAGAAGAGAAGAACCTACATGTAAACGTGACTAGGCGAAGGCAAACGCAATTCAATGCCTTAGCCTAAGTCTGATTCGGTAATAAACCCGACCCTTTGTCATTTAAAGCAAAATCTGAAGTCTTCTCTGGCGAGGCTGCTCTTTTTTCCTTGATCAAAATGGTTTTGCTTAAACCGGGCAACCGGATATCGCATGCTCTCAGAATCCGGCCTTTCGCAATAAAATGTGACTATATACGATGAGTGATCACAAAAACATCGTTCAAACAAAATGAAATGCGTTTAAATTGTGAGAATTAATTTTTAAAAATTTGCTTTCGGGAACAAACGCGAGCTTGTGCCGACTTACGCTCCCCCTTTTGATCAGGCAACGGCAGAACATTTAGTAGGGGATCCAACAAGCTCGTCAACCAACAGCCACGTGTGAAATATTTCACAAAGGTTTCATCTGTCAGCGAGCTGGTTCTTGTCTCAGTCTCACTGCCTTTCATGATCAAAAGGGTGAGCGTAAGTCCGCACAAGCTCGCGTTTGTTCCTAAAAGCAACTTTTCAAAGATAAATTCTGACAGTTTTAACGTGGTTTATCTCGTTTGATTGTTGTTTTTGTGACCGTTGGACATAAACAGTCTGACTGCGTAGTAAAAAAGCAAGCATGAGATATACGGTTTCCCGCTTTAAACGGGCTCGCTCAATTATCCGTCCGCTAGTTTTCGTTCAGTGAATACGAAGCTGATACAACGTTGGACGTTGCAGGCCAACAGCAACCACGTGACACTGACAACGCTGCCGAGTGCTTCGACCGTGTCGTACTCAGTATCAGTGACGATGCGTGAGAACGACGAATGTACGCTGACCGTCACTTCGTTCAGTGCCGGTGCACATTGCAGGAGCAACTTGTTCGGGCAATTCGTGCGGTTAAAACGGTCGCGTCGGCTATACAGAATAAACGACGCTTACTTCTTCCAGGTTCATCGTAGAGCTGCAAAAATCGGTGTAATTTGTGACATCACTTTTGAATACACCGATGAACAAAGGCTTTGAGAAAACACAGCGCTACGTGACTCACTCAAGTTCATCCAGTTCGGCACCAACGTCGGAGTCGCTTGACGGATTGTCGCGAACACCATCATCCGAATGATGATTTGAAGAGAACACATTTTGGTTATGAAATTTTGGTGACATCTTTGATCTTAAGCTGCGGCTTGAACCGTAAATGCGGTGCTTGACATCCAAACTCCATTTACTTTGGTATCATGAAGCGTCGGCAAACTGTGTGCGAATCAGCCTTCGAAGGTCGTCAAACCTTGGTAACGTAATATGTACTACTGTAGTAGTACTACAGCATCATGCACTTGTTGGTTTTGATACAGCTACACTGATTTTAGCTGCTTTATTCTCTTATTTATATTATAAGCTAGAGTTGTGATCATAAATCATGAAATACGTTATTTCCGCCTTTATCGCCTGCGTGCGCGTAAAACATTCTTGCGCAACTCTGATTCTTTGTTCTTAAATTTGATGTCGCCTAGTTGTTGTTTTGTACTTGTTAGCCGTTATTGACCTAGCATGATTATGTGGTATTTAGCCATCTTCTTCTTTTGCTGTGTTTTAAGCGATGTGTTCTGTTGATCCCTGGTTTCCGTTTTTTCTTTCACTTTTTGCTGTTGAAAGGAGTTGTATTTGTGATTTTCTTGGCTTTTTTTGTAAAAAGGAGAAGTTGTGATCATAGATTATGAAACGTTAAGTCCGCTTTTATCGTGTAATTTGCGTTTATGAGCGCATGCGTTTTGGATATAAAATTATATTAATGTGATTGCAGTTTGGAGTTTATCGTTTTCGGGTTTTGGGGCCTAGTCTCAGAAAAAAGACTTAGAGCAATAGCAACACAACAACAACAACAATACAAATTAGAAGTCTAGTCTAAAAGCCTGACAATGAGAAAATTGTTTACACGAACTTAAAATGACTTTTACGCGCTTCAGTGTGCGTCTTAGCGCATGTCCAGGACATCCAGCAAATACATTCTTTTCATTAGGTTGAGATTGAGAACCCTGAATTCTTACACACCTAAAATGTTTCGGGGTACTGTGGCCACGTCTTGCGCGGTTTGCGCGTGAAGCCGGTAAACAACGCACCTAAACTAAGGTAAAATTCCCTTTATTTTTTGGCATTTGTTTTGGCGGCAATTTGAATTCGGTTGTTTTTGTGCACCCCATCAATGATAATTGCGTGTTGTTAACGACCTCACTTGCAGGCAGACGTGAACTCAATCACCGAGCATTTCTCATCAAAACTACTCACAATCAATCCCAACAAAACCAAAATCCAACATTTCACTCGGTCGAGTCCACTTCTGACTACTCCCACTATTACTGTCAATGCTGGGCCTGTCACTGTTGTGCAATCACATAAATATCTTGGTGCTGTTATTGATTCCAAATTTGATATGTCTGATCGCGCTACTATTACTTGCGCTCGAGTGAAACGTAATGCTGGATATTTGAATCGTGTGTTGCTTCGTGATGTTTCATTGAATGTGATCTCAGGGGGGTGATTTCAGTGAGACGCGCATGGAAAAACTTATCGCTGGCCCTTTTTTCGACCTGCATTCCTTGACTTAACGCTAAGCTCCTTCCAACAGGCGTTGAAGGAAAACACTCCAACCACAACCCAATTCAGCTTGGTTCCATAGGGAAAGTTAATGTTGTATATTGAACTATACGGCGTTGACGCCGGCGTGCGTAATGTTTCAATAATGTTTTCCGAATGACAACGTGTGTTGCGAGTGTGTGTCTTCTTTCAGATGCCGAAGCCACCCGGGTGGACGCGCGAAGCAAGCCAAGACGTGCAAGAAATGCGACGTTGGTGAGACGAAGACTAGTTGTCACATGTGGTTCTTCACACATTACGACCCGACCATTGAGAGCTTCATTCCCGACTCGCTGCCGAGAAACAAAAGTGAGCCGTCATGTCATTTTAATGTTGCTCTTCTTTCACTTTGACGTACAGTAGGATGTATCCAAACTTGTGGACGCAAATTTGCCGCAGGCGTTCGCACTGACGAGCCTTGGCGCCTCGGCCTGTCTGCGAAAGCAGGGCGAAACAGACCAACATTGTTGCACTCAGTACATTTTATTGTAGTGTGGCTGGTATGGAAAATATTTGGCCTCCAATTGTACCACGGCTCATTGGACCAGACCAATTTCGGTCAATCAAAATCAATCAGAACAATTCTACGATATGTACAACCCTCCACGCGGTGCTTGTTGAAGGTCAATTTGTCGTTCTTATTGCAGCTCAACCGAAACACGAATGGAAAATGAATCGTATTGCGTGCGCATCGACGTCCGCTGATGAGAAAATATATTTGATCGGCGGTAAAAACAGACACGATGAATCGGTCAGGGGCAACGAAGTCGATAAGTGCACGGTATGTTTGGTCGGGTGTCATTGACTTGGTGATCGAATTGGAGCTGTTTTTGTCACGTCACTTTCTTTGAGGTCTAGGTGTGTGCCAATAGGACCCACCAATCACCGTAGAAGTCTGTTTACATTGTGAAGACAACTTGAACGCCGGTCGGAACAAGCTGGCGTCATGAAACCCGCGAAACATCCTCAATTGGGAATAGTCCGCGTGACCAAGACACATTCCTATCCGACAGCCAACTCTGACAGGCAGTGTAGAGCTTATTATTTAAGCTAACTATAGTAAATTTCTAATTTTGCTGCCTCATGCATTCTTACAGACGCAGGGAAACTCCCGTTCGAAGTCGAAGCAGGCAACAAGCTCAACACACAGTGAACAAGCCACGCAGCTGACACACACCGCTTGTGTGACTGAAACATTCAAAACGCACACGAGCCAGCTGCGTGGCTTGTCGACTCTGTATTGAGCATGTTGCCTGCCTCGACTTCGAACGGGAGTTTCCCTGCGTCTGTAAGAATGCATGAGGCAACGAAATTAGAAATTTACTATACCATACTATACATAATATGAGCATGCGCGCGTAGTGCGCGAAATTTTTGCACTTAGGTACATATTGCATGCCCGACGGCGGCCAAATTTCAATGATGGGGGTGTATCTGACGCGCGAAGCGCGCGATTTTTAGACTTGTGAAGCGTATTAGAGTAAAAATCCTGCGATTTAGGAGGTCCTTTTTTTTCTTTTCTCCGAAACAGTGGCCCCCCTTCAAGGGCCACTGTTTACAAAAGGGGGGCCTAGGCCCCTGTGGCCCCCTGGATCCGCTAGTGGTGTGAGCGAAGGTGACACGTTCACAAAGCACTGCGAAGTGCACCGACAGCCAGTTGTGTTTGGTTGTTCATGGCAACCATTTTGGATTAGCTGTACACAAAAGGGTATGTGTGACAGCCTTCCTTGTTTTTCCCTCATCGACGAGGTAACGGTAGTTACCTGAAGTACACCATGGTTGGAAGTTGAAACTAGACGGTGAATGATTGGGTGTCGGTGATATGTGCATGTGAACGACAGTGTGATGGGATGAGATGATTTGGGGAAAAAAATTTTTTTCTCAGGTGAAACATCACCAGGCTGGATTTAGTGATTTTTCCCTACACCTTGCGTGTTAAAAACGGGGTTTTTGGTGTGAGCGCGTGTGATTGGATTCTGATGATGTTTTGATTGTTTTTGAGAGATAGTCCAGCCAGTACAAAACGCTGAAAATTTCAGCTTGATCCACCCTATAGAAAGGTATTTTTTGGCCACCCGAAAATCGGCGTGTCCGGCGCTCCCATTTAGTGTACGGATCACAACTGAGCGAAGGAACCTGAATGGATCCGGGCAAGTCGTACATCGTTGAGTTCGGCTGGTGGTGGAGGCGTCGTAGAAGTATGTCGCAAAAAATAATATCGCTTCTATCTTGAGGAAATGGTCGGTGATGTTTCACCGAATTAGTTGGTGGACTAATGTTTCTGGTTGCTGGTGTGGTCGAGTGTGATTGATTTTGGCAGATGTTTTGATTGTTTTTCAGAGCAAGTCTGGAGGTTAACAAGGTGTGAAAATTTTAGATTGGTCCGCCCTACGAAAAGGAGTTTTTGGGCCACCCAAAAAGGGGTGAAATTTGGGTGCGAGGCCAGGTTTGCGACATTAGTGTGGTTGAATGTTGATTGTGTTGCGCAATGTTTTGAGTGTTTTTGAGAGTAAGTCTGGAGGTTAACGACGTGTGAAAATTTCAGATTGGTCCACCCTATGAAAAGGGGTTTTTGGGCCACCCAAAAAGGGGTGAAATTTGGGTGCGAGGCAAGGTTTGCGAGGTTAGTGTGGTTTAATGGTGATTGTGTTGGGCAATGTTTTGATTGTTTTTGAGAGTAAGTCTGGAGATTAATGACGTGTGAAAATTTCAGGTTGGTCCAAACGCAGAAAAGGGGTTTTTGGGCCACCCAAAAAGGGGTGAAATTTGGGTGCGAGGCCAGGTTTTACAGGGTAGTGTGGTTGAATGTTGATTGTGCTGGGCAATGTTTTGATTGTTTTTGAGAGTAAGTCTGGAGGTTAACGACGTGTGAAAATTTGAGATTGGTTCACCCTATGAAAAGGGGTTTTTGGGCCACCCAAAAAGGGGTGAAATTTGGGAGCGAGGCCAGGTTTGCGATGCTGGTATGGTTGAATGTTGATTGTGTTGGGCAATGTTTTGAGTGTTTTTGAGAATAAGCCTGGAGGTTAACGACGTGTGAAAATTTCAGATTGGTCCACCTTATGAAAAGGGGTTTTTGGGTGGGTTGGGTAACTTTTCTTTGACAAATAAGGGAATTGGGCAACGGCTGGGTAGAAGTCCGAAAAATGGTGTTGTCTGCAGGCAGTAGTTACACTGCAATGTAGGCCATAAAATTGGCACTTTGTTCACCTTGGCCGACATTTTGGCTAAAATAGAAATTATATGGAAGTTTGAGCGCGGAGTGAGCGATTCTTTTGGGATTTTAAGGTCGAAAAATATGCCCATTTTCACCAGCGGTTGGGTAATTTTAAAAAGTTTTTAGTTCTTGGCCTATATGTTTTTCCGGCGGACTATATGTCAGAGATGACATCATATACGTATAATTGTAGACGTCTGCCTGTGCTGACACTCAAGGGCATCGACGGCGACGCAACGCGTCGACGGAGATCGCCTTTGCCCGTTAGTCGGGGGACTAACCTGTGTGTTTTGTGACGTTAATTGCCGGACTAGCCTGTGAATTTTGTGCGGTTAGTTGGTGGATTAACCTATCCCAGCCCGTGTGTTTTGTGATTGGACATATTAGTCATGTGTTGACACTCAATGGCGTCGACGGCGACGCAACGCGTCGACGGTGATCACCCTTGCCCGTTAGTCGGGGGACTAACCTCTGTGTTTGGTGACGTTAATTGTCGGACTAGCCAGTGAATTTTGTGCAGTTAGTTGGTGGATTAACCTATCCAGCCTGTGTGTTTTGTGATTAGACATATTAGTCATGTCATGTGTTGACACTCAAGGGCATCGACGGCGACGCAACGCGTCGACGGAGATCGCCCTTGCCCGTTAGTCGGGGACTAACCTCTGTGTTTGGTGACGTTAATTGTCGGACTAGCCAGTGAATTTTGCGGGGTTAGTTGGTGGATTAACCTATCCAGCCTGTGTGTTTTGTGATTAGACATATTAGTCATGTCATGTGTTGACACTCAAGGGCATCGACGGCGACGCAACGCGTCGACGGAGATCGCCCTTGCCCGTTAATCGGGGGACTAACCTCTGTGTTTGGTGACGTTAATTGTCGGACTAGCCAGAGAATTTTGTGCGGTTAGTTGGTGGATTAACCTATCCAGCCTGAGTGTTTTGTAATTAGACATATTAGTCATGTCATGTGTTGACACTCAAGGGCATCGACGTCGGCGCCCTTGCTTGTTCATTGTGGCCAAGTCGTGGAAAGGGTCAAAACTAGGAAAAAGTGCCCGGGGGCATGTCGTACACCATGGTTGCGCTGACCACATGTCTCGTCTCGCACACTTTCTGATGATATAATGGGTCAAAACAAGTGCCTTGACCCGTATGAACTATTTCAGTCAGTTTCTGATGATTTAATGGGTCAAAACAAGTGCCTTGATCGGGATGCACTATTTTAGTCAGTTTCTGATGATATAATGGGTCAAAACAAGCGTCATGTTCGTTCACGTTGGCGAAAAAATCGCCATGGTGTACGGCGCGAGGGGCCCGCGTGGGCACTTACCGTTGTTTGTGTGATCAACCGCGGTTGTGTCACCCAATCTTTGTATTGGCAAATCGGTTGTTTTGTCAAAAGTCAGGCAATTGGTGAGCTGTTGTTGATGTGCCTACAAGCCTGCCTTGAAGGCGATTATATGCTTTTACAGGGCAAACAAATGTTACACTGCAACAGAGTTTGATCACATGTGGTGCGAACTGTGACTGTGTTTTGGCAATTATGTGCTGATGAACTAATAGTGTTGAACGTAGTCCACAACACAACGAAGAACGATCGTGTCACGTATCCTATTGACGGAAGTTTTGGATGATTGAAAGAACAGACCACGTCTGTATTTCGTCAACCTTTTTGCTGCATTGCAACCTGAAGATATCACAAATTACTTAAAATACAATAATTAGGCAGGGCAAGTTGCTGAGTTGAGTCGCAGTTGATCACACAAGTGCCCACGAGGGCCCCTCGCGCCGTACACCATGGCGATTTTTTCGCCAACGTGAACGAACATGACGCTTGTTTTGACCCATTATATCATCAGAAACTGACTAAAATAGTGCATCCCGATCAAGGCACTTATTTTGACCCATTATATCATCAGAAACTGACTGAAATAGTTCATACGGGTCAAGGCACTTGTTTTGACCCATTATATCATCAGAAAGTGTGCGAGACGAGACATGTGGTCAGCGCAACCATGGTGTACGACATGCCCCCGGGCACTTTTTCCTAGTGCTATAATGCCCATATGGAAGTGTTCCGACGCAATATGCATGACACCTCTGAGCTGATTTGCTTGTTGACAGATGCGTTTGTGAGTGAACCCGCGTTTTTTCCTTTGCTTATACATAACTTGGACGGTCAGCTGACCAAATCTTTGCAATGATTTAATGGTGCCTCTGCTGGCATGCACATTGCGGCAAGAACCAGTGTGGTTGCTGTTTTGGCCAACAACGGTCAAGGGCAAACCAACGTCAGTGTCAGAGATAAAAGGGGCGCACGGGTGTACACCGTAAGCTAACATTGCCCGGCGTATGTATGGTTTGTAGCCCATCCACAGAGTCTTACAGTGTACATATATACACAGCTTGTTGCTGTAAACGCACAGCTGTCTTTGTTGGACAGTAAAACGGCGTTAACGGCAGCCACAGGTGCGTGAGCACAAAACCATGACCTTGAGGTCCAGTCCAGGAGAGCGCTTCTCCGATAGCCCAGCTGGTATAGAGCAGTCTCCCGGTTAGCGAAAGGACCTGGGCTCAAGTCTCAATTGGAGCAAGTAATTTTCTGTTCATCAACGATTTTGGTTTGTACTGGCCTGGCGTGCCTGCTGTAGGCGTTTCGGGCTGAAACACCACCGCACTGGAGGTCTTTGCGTAACGTGCGTGCTCGCAAAGGCACCATGCCGTGGTGACTAAAATGGGGCTGTTGCGCCATGCATGCCCAAAGGAAATCCAATCATTTGTGATGATCAAGTAACTTTCAAATTGTTTGTATCATATCGTGACAAAACGCGGTAATTCTATTTCCATTTGTATCATGCAATGCGTCTGATGGTGTGGCGTTCGGTTTTGATTTGAGAAATTGCCAACCTGCGTAGGACTAATCAACGTTGCGTGTAGAGTAATATAGTCGTGTTTTTATGCATTGACTTATTTCCACCACGTTTTTATCTTCACGTTTCTTCTTCTTGTGTGACACATACTGTAGGTAGCTTTGAAAATTTCGGGGCTATTATGCGCCTTCTTTTGTTTCTTAACCAAGTAAGGCATATAAGTTGTTTGAGAAAACCGATAGATTTGTGGTTGCGGCTGGATGCATTCATGTTTGTTTGTTTTCCTTGTCGGACGCAGTACCGCAGTACACAATTTATCTGGCGTTTCGTGCCCAACTGGAACACTTCTTCAGCGATACTCTGCAAACAATGATGAAATAATTAGAAAAACACAAAAACATTTTGTCAAGAAAAAGAAAAAATGACGCGCGTCCTTTTTTCCGGTTTCTTGACAAAATGTTTTGGTGTTTTTGTAATTATTTCATCATTGTTTGCAGATTATCTCTGAAGATGTGCACCAGTTGGGCACGAAACGTCAGATAAATTGCGGTGTATAACATTTGAACTGCGGCACTGCGTCCCACAAGAAAAACGAACAAACAAGTAAAACATCAGTTTCAGCTGAAGGAAAGCGCAATTTATTATCGGCAGCCAAGCTGGAACGAAATAACTCAAAAATCGGTTGCTTTTTTCACTACTCTCATTACAACACAACAACGCGTGATGAACACAGTGGATCGGTCGTTCGAGACGCGTAGTGCGCCCCCTTTCCCCCCGCCCCCGTATCCGGTGAATCCGAGCGCCTCTGATCCGAATCCGCAACCCAATCACGATACACCTGTTGAGACAACAGAGTACGTTAGATTCGATGTTTTGCTTTGCAAGTTTTAGTGCGCCTTCTCGATATCATTGGTTGCCATTCACAAGACAAGGTCTGATGCAGCAGACTCGTTGTGAGCGAGAAATATTCATCCAACAGGTCTCGGTTCCGCCTTTCGAATATTGTTTCGAATGCAAGTACGGCACCCGTCCATGAATAACAACGCGGCAACCTTTTGACCATCTATTTAGCAAATCGCGTTAGCTGCATCAGCCATCCTGACGTCGAACTTTAGCGACAAACTCGTTCGACGAACGTGAAACTTTTCATTATGGGTCAATTTATGCACAGAGCATCTCAGTCGTCAAACGCTGGTGGTGGCTGTGCGTACATTGTGTTCGGGGTCGTACTAATCGGAGCTGCAATTGGCATCACGGTATGTTCCGAGCACTGCAATTGAACAAAATCATCACCTTGACGAGGTGACAGAGTTTTTGATTATAAATTATAATTATGATTATGATTTACATGAAAAGCTGATAAACTGCTCTAGTTGAGCTAGTTTCAGCATTCCACATGAGTTTTTCATACTGATCATAGTACATAATGATTCAGCTATAACGTATGGTGAGGTAAGAGTTATCGGTTGCCAAGCGTAACTATGGTATATTGGGGTTGGGGTATGTGTGTCTAGATTTTGAAATGAGCGCCAAAAATGGGGCAATGTCTTTTTGATGCTTTTTCAAAAAACTGCAAAATGAAACAGTGAGGGGTTTAAAACATTTGCGAAGTGCATCTTTTTTTGTTAAAATGCCCATGCTAAGCAAAAGATGTTCGTTACGATTTATAAACTTTGAATTGACTGAAACACAAAGTTTTTATCATGTCCACGTTCAATAAATCTTTCTGTCATCTGTTTTGTGTCAGAAACCCAATTTTTGTGATCCGATATGTTAATCTTGCGAATCTAATGCATTGACTAATAATAGTTCCTCTCGTGGTGTTTTTATGTACACATGATTCGGCCGAGTAGAACTTGATCATCGGAAATAAAATGGTAAAGGTGAAAGCCCTTTTTACCGACCGTTATTTTCAGTTCCAGATATGGTATTTCGTTCTGTTTTGGGGTATCTCTGTTTAATTAGTGGTTTAATTTTAGGTAACTTACAACTATTTCTTTAAAACGTTTGTGTAACCAGCTTAAACGAACAGATTGCAAGCAAACGCTTTACGCTTGCACAGCAAACCATCAAAATTGACCTTTTCGTTTAGAAACGCGCGTCTGCTGCTTGCTCAGCGTGCAATGTTTCAAGCTTACGCCGAGCTTACACTGAACTTTCTCACACCGAGCTTGCCACCGACCTTTACACCCAACTGACCTTTACACCGTTTCGAAAACATCACCCTATATTTCAAGTATAGTCGAACAACGAACTCATGAGACGATTTTTTTTTGAAGTTGACTTGTACGGATCCAATAATGTTCCGCTTCCGATACTGGGATGATTCTTGCGGATAGCGGCAACAAGTTTTTGACAAAATCCACCTTTAGGAGACAATATGCCAAACAATGACGTTTACATTTTCAGGTCGCTACATATAGCTACGGCGGCAGTTATTACTTCGTTTGGATTGGTATGGTGCCCAATTATATACTGAACATATCTGTAACCGGTACAACCGGTAACAAATGCACTTTGCTGGCATGCTTTAGTTGGGGGCGGTCGGTTGTGGTCACGGATGCAAAGTGGTTTGGGTCATACATACCTTGCCATTTCGTTGTTTATCTGATTTCGACCAGCGTAAAAAAGCCATTTCCATTGTGATCTGTGAAAAGGTTTTACACTGCTCTAAAGCCCGGAAAGAGCGGAATCACAGGAAATGATAAAACCCATATTTAACGCTCGAGCCAGCATGCCAGCAAAGTGCATAACTGCGATCAGTCATGTTCATGTGCAACACGTTTCCGGTCCAACGGTTCCTGTCAGTTGGGACCAAGGTCAATGAATAGGCAATGGTAAAAATTGGGACTAGGGGTCATTTGGGTGGGGGATCCGGGTCACGTGACCCTTTTAGGGCGCTTGTAGGCGTCATGCACAATTTTGAGTCACATCATTGATTTGGCTCAAAATTGGTATCCGAGGGTCAGTTTCAATGCTGATTCGCAATTTCGTGTCGGTTTTTGCACAATACCTCTAACGAGCTAGGTATCGCCCTGAAAATAGCTATGTATGCCAGGGTTGGAAAAAGATATTTTTTAGATGAAATTTTTTTCAAAAAAATATTTGTTTAAGTAAAAAAAAATTTTTAAATTTTCGAAGATGACAAAAAATGATTCAATTTTTTTGCAAAAATAAAAGATAAATGCAGAAAATGACTAATAAAATACACAATGAGCAATTATACTTGCTGAATGTGACTTATTGGCGAGTTTTCCTGTGTTATATTTGTGCCCTTCCAGTAACCGATGGGGCCCGATGCCCACGTTGGCCACTGACCGTTGTTCTGTCTCATAGCGTTGCTGCATGTGTGCATCAGAGATGACCAAATGAGATATATTTACGTGATAACGTAGGTTGCCTACACAGAAACCAAATATTTTGCTGTTTGTCCTGAATATTGGTTGTCTAAACAACTTTGATTGCTCTGATGAAGCTCGTCATCCGTGATCTACTGACGAAAGAAACACAATGTACCTTATGTTTTACATCAAGGCACATGATAAACGCTTTCAGAGGCGCCAAGATGTGAAAAACAAGCGCCGCATGCACTTTTGTGAAGAAACCATCACGCACCCTGAGAAACAATTACAAATGTTAAGCTCGAAAAAGGCCATTTTTGAGCGTTTTAGACAATATTGTTCCCCGGCCAAATTTAAAAAAAAATTTTTTTTAATTATTTTTTAAAACCGTGTTTTTTTTTGCCCAACCCTGATGTATGCCGGTCTTATGAACAGCGATAACTGCTGAATCAGGGCCCAAGCAAGCCCAAGGATACCAATTTTGGGCAATATAGATGCCGTGGCCGGGCCGATATTTGAACAGGCCCAATGGTGGCGTGTCCCCTTTAAAGGTGTTGTACGGGGAATTTCAAGAGCGTTTCCCGGAATTAAATATAAAATCATAACATGAGGCTGTCAGTGCGACCTTTTTGCCAGAGGTTATGGGCCCGTTCCAATTCGCTATTCCTACAATCAAAACATGATTTTTCAAAGTCGATTTTTTGAACTTTTGTTTAAAGCACTCCGTCAGATAGAAACTGGATAACCATTTCTATTGCCCATTCGTATATTGCGGTGGGTCTCTGCTTTAAATTGATGCCAAATTGGACTTACTGGAATTACCCAAGTATGTTACGGGGGTATTTTATACGGTATTGGTCACTATAAGAATGGCCCATAGCTAGAGCGCTCCGTAACTCGAAGGAATCCGCGAAGTTCGTTGTGTAGTACGTTTATTAGTGTGAAGGGCAAAGATGTGTAATATGGTTATTGTACGTAGATACATAAGAATGTGGCCCAGCGGGACCTACGTGTAACGTGGTCTAAGTTACAGAAGTGGGGTGAGAGAATGGGCCATGAGTGGCTAGAGAATGGACTAGAGAAAGGGCTGGAGAATGGGCTTGAGAAAGGGCTGGAGAATGGGCCATGAGAACACACATCACAGGGATTATATACCACGATAAAGGTCATGGAGAAAGTTCCAGAAGATGGGCGTACAGTAGTCATAACATAATCAGCATACCAGCGATAAGCCCCGGCAATGGGTGGGAACATGGATGACTAATATGAGGGGCTGGAAAAGCATCATAACAAGTACATAGCGGCATAAATGTACCAAAAACCTTTGATATTTTTATAGTCTTCACTTTGCCTGTATTTTTTTAAACAGTGCGACGTCGGGTAAAATCGTAAAATATGGGGCTAAACGCCCAATTGTCAAATGGTCAGATTTCTGTGTGATATTGTTGAAAAGGTAATTAAATAGGCTAAATTGTGGCAGCAAAGATATTTGCTTAATATAAAAGATATAGCCGTGACGTGGTAATGATTGGTTTCAGTTGACACCAAGATTCTCCGTGCATTCAAACGAAAGCTTCAAGCTATAGTTTAAAAGTGGTTAGCATGGTCGGTTAGCCCATACGATTTCCTTCTCAATGATATATAACATGGTCATGTTACATTTATCCGCAATAGAGTTTTTGGCCAATGTGCAACAGCCCTTCATTCCTCGACACTGCATCCCACTTTCAATCTGCTGATCGGTAGTAGCTGCTGTGGAGGAATAAAGGGATGTTGCAGATAGGCTGAAAACTCTATTGCGGGTAAATGTACCATGAACATATTATATCTCATTGAGAAGGAAGTCGCACAGGCTAACTGACTGTGCTAACCATTTTTAACAATATTGAAACTTTTGTTTGAATGCATAAAATAGCTTGGTGTCAATTGAAGCCAGTCATTACCACGTCACGGCTAAAAGTTTTGTAATAAGGGCTCGGCCAGATAGACCCGAAACCCGAAACATAAATTTTTTCTATGTCCATGTTTCGGGTTTCGGGTTTTGAAAAAAAAACCTGAATCCCGAAACACGAAGCATGAAAATCTAAAATGTTTCGACTCACAATATAAGTTGTTCACGCTGGCTACAAGTTACAAAACCGAAGCATTTTCTATTATCATGCATCGTGTTTCGGGTTTTTTTTCAAAACCCGAAACCCGAAACACGGACATAGAAAAAATTTATGTTTCGGGTTTCGGGTCTATCTGGTGGAGCCCTAAACAAATATCTTTTCTGCCACAATTTGGCCTATTTAATTGTCTTTTCAACAATAACGTGACTATATTATCGTTATGCACAACCAAGCTTTTGTGCAAAGTACAATTTCAGACATATCTCCTGCACACAGAAATCTGACCATTTGACAATTTTTGGATGTTTGCCGTTGTTGTTGAAAAGCAAGGGAACTCCTGGAAACGAACCCAAATTTCATAGTGGACTATGCTATTGGGCGTTTAGCTCCATACATTACGATTTTGCCCGACGTCGCACTGTTTAAGAAAAATACAGGTAAAATGAAGACTGCAAAAGAAATCAAGGGTTTTTTGGTACATTTTTACCCCTGATATGTGCCTGTGCAACTCCAATAAGTTAAATGTGGTATCAATTAAAGCAGAGACCCACCGCAATATACGAATAGGCAACAAAACTAGAGTTAGAATATCCAGTTTCTATGTGACAGAGCGCTTGAAACAAAAGTTCAAAGAAATCGAATTTGAAAAATCACGTTATTGATTGTGTGGCGGAATAGCGGACTTGAACTAACCCAAAACGTATGGTAAAAAAGTCGCACTGATAGCCTCATTTTACGATGTGAAATTCAGCTACGGCAAACGCTTTTGAAATTCTCCGTACAACACCTTTAAGCACTTTATAACGGTCATATGACCAAATGGGCACAGGATTCGGATCGCCAAGCTGCCCACTGAACTTGATTTCCACTACAGTTCATTCTCCAATCCATTCTACGTTGGTCCCATAATCGAAAAGTGACTGACTGTCGAACAGAACAACATTGGCTGGAATTCACAAAACAAAGTCAAGCTCAACGTCAAAGTTCAACGTCAGATGTTTCGGCGTCACGGTGGCTCGTGCAGAAGACGCGATTTTCTAAACGAAGGGTCAACGTTGACGCATTATTGTGCATGATTGGATGCGTTTCTAGGGATACTGTTATTTTAAGGACGTAGCACAAGCGTTTCAGAAGATTATTTCTGAGTTATAATAATTTCTGACTAAAGGTATTGAAATAATGTGGCGATCATTGACCGCAGTCAAAATTTTTTGTGCCCCCGTTGGTGATCGTCTGTTCATTTCTTTGCCTCTTTTCAGAAATTCATGAAACTCAGAAATACTCTCACAAAACGCTTCTGTTACATCCCTATAATAATATTTTGGCCAGATAAGCTTCCAGTCTTGCACAATAATGCGTCAAAGTTGACCCTTCGTTTAGAAAATTGCGTCTGCTGCACGAGCCAGCGTGACGCCGAAACATCTGACTTTGAACTTTGACGTTGAGCTTGACTTTGTTTTGTGAATTCCACCCATTGTGATGTTCAATATGCACATAATTGCAGGTGGATTCGTCGTCGGCGCTAGTCTGATCTGTCGCGGCTTCGTGCTGTGTGCGTTGGAGACAGAGGCCGATGGATAGATGATAATGATGATGCTGACTGCACTTGCCCCCGAACACGTCAAGAACAATTGTATTCCAGAATTGTTTATATTCGTTCATTACATATTAGCACTTACAATGTATATTGGTCGCACAATGACTATATAAGAATTCATCAAATCAATCCTGATTTTCACGTTCTGTCACTCTTAACCACTGTGCTATTTGTGATTCTCACGAAACATTTTCAGCTGAAAATAATCTGGCAGATCAACCACGTTGGCGCAGGTCTGAAACATTCTCTTTACTACATGCTTTGTGTGCGATCACGCAACGCAACGTCATTGCCCCGTCACTTTCCCTCTTTACGAATCAGGAAAAAAATTTGACCAATTCTTATAAAGACATTGTGCGACCAATATCAATTATCAATTACAGAATGCACGCTGCTGCACTGTTCTTCGTTTTTTACAGTATTCAGACGTTTACGTAACGGGTCTCACTTGTTGAAAAAAACAAGTGTGCAAAAAATCATTTTTGTCAAGTAAAGGTGAAGAAACCAAACAATTGGTATTTTGGGCGCGACTTGAGCTGCGACCACTTTGATACTTGAAGTTGCTGCAGCTCAAGCGTGGTGTTTTGAAATCAACCCCTCATGGCTTTTATGAGCTTCAAATGATTCTGGGCGTTGTTTAAGCATCATTAATGATCAATATTGGAACATTGAAATTTTGCCAAAAAAGTTGAAATATTTCAACTTCGCAAATTTTGGGCGCAACGACCATTTTCTGGGCGCGGCGACCACTCGGGTATTTGCGTATCAGACCCACTAACTTGAAAGTGTGATTATGGTGTGGTTCTGAATGTGTTTAGTCTATTATAAACAAGTTTTAACTGTTTCACACCCGTATGTGCAAACACGCGGTGGTCGCCGGCAGTGGTCGCCAGCCCGACTATAATTCCACCCTAACTGAGACCACGTTACACGTAGGTCACCCTGGGCCACATTCTTATGTATCTACAACAACCATATTACACGACTTTGCCCTTCACACCAATAAAGCTTATGCATAACGAACTTCGCGGATACCTTCGAGTTACGGAGCGCTCTAGCTATGGGCCATTCTTATAGTGACCAATACCGTATAAAATACCTCCGTAACATGTGGAGGCCCCAAGCGAGTGGATGTGTGTTCTCATGGCCCATTCTCCAACCCTTTCTCTGGCCCATTCTCTCACCCCACTTCTGGCTGGTATGCTGATTATGTTATGACTACTGTACGCCCATCTTCTGGAACTTTCTCTCTGGAACTACTTTCTTATGAACGACCAAGCTGTTATGGTCGCCTCATTTGGTCAAGGCACAGATCAGGCTCGGCAACCCACACAATCAAGCAACTTTAAACTACAAAGCAAATAACGAAGACTTTGCTACAATTGCCGACAGCCCGGTCATTTAGCATTTCAATGTGATAAAACACCGCTGACTAGAACAAAACGATGAATTGTTCAAGGCAAGCCGAAGCTTTCTTCTGATTTTGCTCATGTTTCAATGATTTGCCAACTGTATAGCTGCCATGTTGTAACCAAAAAACAAACGACCAAATTTATATGGTCATCAAGCACACCAAAGCCAAGTTCTCCACCAGGTTATGCTCAAAACACTTCGTGACTGCGCTCACTAATGTAGATGATAAAATATTTTTCATACGAGTCGACTAAATTGGCCAAAATGATGGCCGCAATGAGTTTCTTACTGCTGCTATTAGATCAGTCGCGTTCACAAGGCACAATGGACAATTTCGCGGTAAAGTTTGGCGATATACGCAAGGCAAGTTTTCAATTCAACTGTATTTTTGCTTTTAATTCATCACACAGCTTAAGGACCAACAGTACCACATCTCATTCTAACCATTTAGGCCATTTCACCTTCCATAAAATATTCTAAGGCATCTATTAAAGGTGCTTTTACAAATCAAATCTGGAAAGGTACACAAATTTACCAATATTTAATGTAAATGCACTCTTCCAGATTGTAACATAGCTCTCTTTTAAGCTGCAAGCTTCAGTACCTGTTCCTTCCTTTCAAATTAAATAATCCAAATCAAAGCAGAAACTCAAGCTTGGAGCCACAAACTAACTAAATAAGAATTTCTAGCCTCAAGCTTCAATACTTGCCATTTATTTAATTAATTCTCAACAAAGGTAAAGAATTGAAGCTTTGGGTGGCCACACATGGCCATGCAGGTCAATTATTGATGTTTATGCAAATTTTTCTGTTTATTATTGTATCAATTCTGCAGTTCTGTGTAACAATTGTAACTAATTACAGACCCAACTGCTGACTTTTCGCTTTGTTTGTTGGCGAAGTCCATCTGGTGGCATGCACACACACACAGACAGACTGTCAAACGAACATGATCGCACTTGGTCCAACACGCAACCCGGTGATGCCGCCCAATTCTCTGGGGCCAAGGCAGTCGCAGCCAAACAGCAAACGTCTCTCGTGCTGATTGCGCAGCAACCGCATGTACAGTCACTAAGTCAACATCAACATCGAATAAACTGTATGACTGGTTAACTGTGATAAGTGCTCGTCTGGTTGTAATTCAGTAATGCGTTGCTTATCATCTGCTGTCATTATTACCCATAAACATTGCGTGTTGCCTTCTATTCACTATTCGTCGTTGTCGCCTTCACCATTTTTTTCATTTTTTCATTCATTTCATTTCATTTTCATTTTCATGAATTTCTGAAAAGAGGCAAAGAAATGAACAGACGATCACCAACGGAGGTGCAAAAAATTTTGACTGCGGTCAATGATTTTAGTTACACGATCGCCAGAACGTAAAACACCAAGCTGAACTCGCATAACAAATTTTGCATCTATGTTTTCAGTCGTGTACGTGCTCGCATTTAAAGTCAACTGTGGAAAGCACTGTACGTTTGTTTTTTAGACCAACAAGACCGTCCCAAGAGGAACACATTCTTTGCACTCGTGCGTTTTATGCGCACTTTGACATTTTATTTCAAATTTTTTACCTTGTTGCGACTCCCAGTTTCTTGATGTCAATCGGAAAACAATCTGTGGCGCAAGCCGAGCACGGTTTTTGTCTGACCATTGTTGAGCCACTATTCGTCAACAATTCTAGCAAATAATCTGAAACATACAGAACTGTTAAAATTTGCGTGAAATGCGCGATATTAATGTTTGGAAATGTGATTCCACTGCTCTCTGACGGACTGAAAAGGAAAAATAAAGACACCACAAGCAGGGCAGAAAAAGAACAATTTTGGCTTCGATTTTGACCAGGTAACGCAAGTCTCACAAAGTGCCAAAAAAGCAGGAGTGCAGAAAAAAGCGTGACAGATAAAAGCACTTTTTTGCTTTGGATTGCGACCGGTCTTTAATGTACATACATCGGGCAATCACCAAAAATATCTGTCTTGTAGCTGGCACAACTGCATGGAACAACAGTCAATGAAGAATGTCAGAAAGCTGATGTCGAATACCAAAATAAGTTTGCACTTTTTACAGATACATATTTTCTCCATATCAATCAACAGTTTGTTAAAATACAAGGTAAGACAATAAAATCACATGACCGGTCGATAGTCAAATGTGGTATGGGTCAGGCACGGTCAAACATCACATCGGAACTTCATTTGTTTACATCTGAGTTATGCAGATTAGGGGTGGGTGTTCAATTGCTTTTAAATCCAATGCCTTGCTTTAAGCCAATATAAAAGTCCTGCTTTAAGCCAATATGAAATCTAAGAGGATCAATGTTTCACTGCATCATAATCAAAGAACAAGCTAACGTAATCACGCGTTTGATTTGACTGAGTTCGAGCTTTTTGCGCTGGTCGAGTCGGTCGATGTAGTAGATTTTGATTCTTTTTTTGGTTTTCATCTCACTTTTTGATCCATTGCCTTTCTTCAATTTAGGCACTTTGGCTTTGGTTTCCGTCTTTTTCGGCGAACTTTTCTTCTGCCTGGATTGGGAAAATAATTTCCGATTGAGCCTAAAACATACATATTCCATCGTCGTAGCCACAAGACAATCCTAACTAACGTCGACATCGGTTCGATTGCTTGCGGCCCGCCACCAGCGGTAATCGAAACTACTTGACTCAACGGCTCTTCATCCTTTATTTTGTCGCGTTTTGCTTCGACATCTGGAGTTCTGGAGCAAAAAAAGACAAAAAAAGACAAAACGATGTTAATCATAGAGCAAGTTAATGATCCCCACCTGTATGTGGACGCAGCGCTCACTGTTGTCCGGGTCGATGTGGTGGTGACGACTTCTGACGCATCAGTTTCGACGGGAGACGCAATTGGCTGCTCTCTGAGATATAACTAGATCCGTAACACCATTTTATCCGTTTGACAAAAATTTGCATTTCAACAAAAGAAATATCGTGCACCTGATTGGCGCACGGCACTTGCGAACACACCAAGCAACGACGAAAACAGTCACCGCCACTGCAAAGGCGGCAGCGGTGCCTGTGGTGACACCCACTGCGCTCAACACGGCGCTGTTGCAATATGAACGGGCTGAATAAGAACGCAAAATCGATGTGCAGGTGGTAGATTTCTTGTTTTATTGGCATAAAATTAATCATCACTCATTGATCACGCACAAAATGTGCATAAACAAGCAAACCTAAACAGGTCTTTAGCGGTGCGTCCCATTGCCCGTCAACGCACATTACCGACACTATTTGATCGTCGCATTTCACATCCTCGCTCGAGTTGTGTGCAATCCAGTGGTCTTCTGTCTCAACGCTGTCGAGCAGCCAACGATGCAACGCGGATGTGTGACAATCTAGTGTACGGTAGGTGTGGAGGAATGTTTACAACTGGGATATTCAAACTGATCCGCTAGTTCGGGATCGGCATCGAGGCCAACGCCATAAATTTTCGGGATCGGGATTCTGAATCGGGATTGGAAAAAATTCGTGATCGGGATTAGTCAAAAATTCGGGATAGGGATAAGAGCAAATATTTTTAGTCATGTAAGAATCGAAGATTTTGTGTCACTTGCAAATTTATCATTCGAAATCAGTTAAGAGTCCTTTGTTAGTTAACAAATACTGGCTTTATAAGAAACGATATTGAGTCAAAATATGCAACCTGATGAAACATGACCAATTTTGAAGTCAAAAACAACAAAAAAATTAACGGATGGTGAAATGCTTCTAATCATGAAACTTCTCGGGATCGGGGTTAGAGTTCGGGACCGACATCGGGATTTATTTTCAAATTTCGGGATTCACCGCGATCGGGGTCCAAAAACTCTTCGGGATTCTATATCGGTATCCCGCTTGAACACTATTCACAACATTAGTCGGTGATACAATTGTGGTCGTCGTCGTGTGATCATCTCATCCTTTAATCAGGATTCAGACAGTGGCGTCACAATTTGAGCTTTGCACCATTATCTGAAAATGTTCTCGCTAGAACTTGTGGGCTGACCTCTGCATAGGATCGATCGATGAAATCACCGCTGTCGTCCCCCACTGGCCGTCATTGCATCTAATAGATTTTGACTCCGAATTGCTTGCCGATTCTAGCCATGAATGATGCGGTTGGCAGTGGACTTTCACCTGATGATTTGATTCACATTAGGTCATGGAAAATCAAACCGGGGAACACATCATTTGTTTGCATCGCTTCTGCTCAGCATTCTCAAAGGAAAACATCTACTTTCGTCGTGTTATAAGCAATGAGACGTTGCTTTCTGGCAGCAGGTGATGTTGTATAACAACGTGGAGTTTATGTATGTATATTCCAAACTTCTTTTGCTGACAAGAAGTTACTTTCTTCGACTGGGGCTCCAATACAGGTCCTTAGAACAGAAGAGAACCATGCGTCCAAGGAGAAGCACTTCAATAGCCCTCTTGGTAGAGGGCCCAACCAGGCTTACGGAATTATGCAACATCCCCAAATTGATGCAACCGTGTATATATACCTCTGTTGGTACAATGGGGAGAAACAAGGATTATCGAACATCAGTTATGCGGTCTGACCACGTGATGTAGAAAAAATGGCGTTGCATAGTTCCGGCTCCCGCTCGGGGTTCGGCACCCCATCCGTTTCTGTATGATTTCACCCGCCCCATAATCCCACAACAGCACACATTATCACTATTACCATGCATATATACCACCTCCGAAATCGGGCTCGTGTTGGCGTAGTTTGCCTTTAATTGCTGCCCGGTGGTTGAAAAAGCTGTGATCTCTTAGAACATGTCACGTTTTTTTTAATTTGTTCGATGACGTTTCATAATTTTAACCTGCAACTGGTTGCCGGAAAAAATTTTTTTCATTGGTTCTGCGTGAATTGCACAACCGATAAAAACAACCACTTTTGAACGGAACCATTTTCAACCACTTTTTCGCACTTGTCATGATGTGAACGCGCAACGCACCTTCTATGCCAACAACTGTTCAAAGGGCGATAGTTTACATTACATCCCTCGCCACCTCAGTCGCCAGCCGGACAGTTGCACTCAGAACTCTTTAAAAACCTGAGGCCGCTTCAACTTGATATAACATAACAAAAGGTTGGGCACACGCAGTATAAAATACCGACGTTGCAGTGCGCGTGTCTCTGAACAACGCGGTAATTCTATTTCCATTTGTATCATGCAATGCATCTGATGGTACAGTGTATGACGTTCGGTTTTGGTTTGAAATTGCCAACCTGTGCACGGTTAATAAACGTTGCGTGTTGAATCATGGTCGTGTTTTTTATGCATTTGACTTCTCAAATATTTACGCCACTAGCTGGCCGTTGACGCTCATTTCCACCACGCAGCACAGAATTTCATAATTTCGAAAACCTATTTTCCAGCACTTTCGTCTCTTTTGCTGAGAAGCCACAAAAGCTCGCTTAGCTTGAACGGCTACGAAAATTCTTCACATTTCTTCTTCTTGTGTGACACATACTGTAGGTAGCTTTGAAAATTTCGGGGCTATTATGCGCCTTTTTTGTTTCTTAACGAAGTAAAACATAATATGAGCTGTTTGAGAAAACCGATAGACTTGTGGTTGCGGTTGAATGCATTCATGTTTGTTTGTATTTTTTTCGTTTTTTCCAGTTTCTTGACAAAATGTTTTGGTGTTTTTTACAACATTTGAACTGCGGTACTGGTCGCACAATGACTATATGAGAATCCATCCCCCTATTTTTCCTGCATCGTCATTGTGCGACCAATACTGCGTCCGACAAGGAAAACGAACAAACAAGTAAAACATCAGTTTCAGCTGGAGGAAAGCCGTAATTTATTATCGGCAGCCAAGCTGGAACGAAATAATTTAAAAATCGGTTGCTTGTTTTGCACTACTCTCATCACAACACAGCAACGCGTGCGATGAATGCACTGGATCGGTCATACGAGACGAGTAGTGCGCCCCAGGGTTGGAAAAAAATTTTTCAAGTTTTTTTTTAAATTTTTTAAAAGGTCTGAGATCCGGGGAAATTTTACCAAATTTGCCTAAAAAACGCGCAAAAACGCGAAAAAATGCAACTTTAATTGACAAGTCACTTTTGTGACTTGGTTTGCATCACTTATGAAGGGTGTTTACGTCATTTCGGTGCGATCCAACAGTCTGTGCTTGATATGGACTGATGATTGCTGCTCTGTGTTATCGGACACAACAGTACTGTGTCCCATGTATCACGGGAAGGTATAATAACACCATTTGGGGCATCTTAGGTACCAAATACATGCCCCAAGGGTGATTTTGTGAAGAAAATTTTTCGACCCTTGGGAAAAAATGACAAAAAATAACCCCCAAAAAGGCCATTTTTGGACGTTTTAGAACATTTTGTTCCACCGAAAAATTAAAAAAAATTTTTAATTTTTCAAAAACCTTTTTTTGCCCAACCCTGGTGCGCCCCCTTTCCCCCCGCCCCCGTATCCGGTGAATCCGAGCGCCTCTGATCCGAATCCGCAACCTAATCACAATGCACCTGTTGAGACAACAGAGTACGTTAGATTCGATGCTTGGCTTTGAAAGTTTTAGTGCCCTCTCGATATCATTGGTTGCCATTCACAAGATAAAGTTGGCGCTGGCTGATGCAGCAGACTCGTTGTGAGCGAGAAATACTCATCTAAAAAGTTTCGGTTCCGCCTTTCGAATATTGTTTCGAGTGCAAGTAAGGCACCCGTCCACGAATAACAACGCGGCAACCCTTTGACCAGGGTTGAAAATTTTTTTTTAATTAACGAGCTTTTTAAAAAAAATCTTTTTTTGATCCCTTTGACGGAAATTTTTTTATTAGAAAAAGTGTTGCAAACGACGTTGCAGGATAAATGAAATCGATGCAACATATTTTTCAAAAAATTGAAAAATTTTCGCCTGAGACCCAACTTGTGTGGTGACACCCGGTAGTATTGTGCAGATTCTATGGTCTCCGACCAGTCTGTGGTTGATGTTCACAGACGATGTTACTCTAATATGTATTGTAGCATGCCACAACGCATTTTAATGCATCTAATGCCGTGTTTGTATATCTGATATACGACCATCAAAATATAGATTACAGCCCAAATCTTGCGTGTCAGATAGACTTTGCGCGCCCGGTTTTGCACCAGACCTGCATAAATACATGTGTAGTAGCATGCAGTAGTCCGTTATCGGTGCCACATCACTATAAAAGACCAGCCCCGCGCATCTGTACGGATTTGGGGACAATACAGGGCGTCGCAGGCGCGATTTTGGAAAATTGTCAACTCCACAGAAAAAAGTGCCAATTTTTTGCCTCGAAAAAGGCCATTTTTGGTCATTTCAGCCCATTTTAGGCAACTTTTTTTATTAAAAAAAGCAAAATCTGAGTTTCAAAAAAAATTTTTGTTAAATTTTTTGATTAGCCACTTTTAAACAACCCTGTCTTTGACCATCTATTTAGCGAATCGAGTCAGCTGCGTCAGCTCTCCTGACGTCGAACTTTTGCGATGAACTCGTACGACGAACGTGAAACTTTTCATTATGGGTCAATCTATGCACAGAGCATCTCAGTCGTCAAACGCTGGTTGTGGCGGTGCGTATATCATGTTCGGGATCGTACTAATCGGAGCTGCAATTGGCATCACGGTATGTTCCGAGCACTGCAATTGAACAAAATCATGGGCCCATCACCTTGACGAGGTGATAGAGTTTTTGATTATGATTTCAGACATGGTTTCGCTAACTTGCGTCCAGCGGCGCAAAATCCACACCTACACCTACTGAACAACGTTCATGCTGGTGAAACACCATGCTCCAACTTTATCACACGATTAAGAGCGCGGGGTGCTAATTTTCGCAAGGCGTGTGGAAAACTGGTCCACAAATCGAAAAAAATGCATTTTGCTCATATTGCACCAAAAGTTGACTGGTACATTCACTAAGACCCACACAAAGTTTCAGTTGCCAACTCCAAAGCATTAAGTAGTTAGGAACCTATTTAAGTGGGCAGGTCCAGATTTTTGTGAAACTGCAAAAATGAACCAAGTACATGTTTTGAGAGCTGCCATTCGTCATTAATTTGATCTAATTTAACGAAACTGTCAATTTTAATGTAGAATTTTATTCTCTTTGCAAGCAAGTAAAAATAGTTGTGCAACATGCCATATTTTCTGTTGAATTTCATTTTTGATTAATTAGTCAGAAAAATGATAGTTGTTCCGATGTCAAATTTCAACACACACACACACATACGCACACACACACACACACACGCACACACACACACACACACACACACACACACACACACACACACACACACACACACACACACACACACACACACACACACACACACACACACACACACACACACACACACACACACACACACACACACACACACACACACACACACACACACACACACACACACACACACACACACACACACACACACACACACACACACACACACACACACACACACACACACCAAGTTTTTAACAAAGTTTCACTCCGTCTCATTCAACCACCTTCCTTTAGAAACAATATGTCAAACAATGACGTTCACATTTTCAGGTCGCTACATACAGCTCCGGTGGCGGTTATTACGTCGTTTGGATTGGTATGATGCCCAATTATGTACTGAACATATTGGTGACCGGTGCAACCGGTAACAAATGCACTTTGCCGACATGCTTTTGTGCTTTTGTTGGGAGCGGTCGGTTGTGGTCACGGATGCAAAGTGAAGAGGTTTTACACTGCTCTAAAGCCCAGAAAGCGCAAAATCGCAGGATATGACAAAAGCCATATTTAACGTTAGAGCCAGCATGCCAGCAAAGTGCATAACGGCGATCAGTCATGTTCATGTGCAACACGTTTCCGGTTCAACAATTCCTGTCCAGTGGGAACCAAAGTCAATGAACAGGCAAATAATTTTTGGTAAAAATGGGGACCAGGGGTCATTTGAGTGGGGATTCGGATCACGTGACCCTTCTATGGCGCTTGAAGCCGCCATGCACAATTTCGAGTCACATCATCGATTTGGCTCAAAATTGGCATCCGAGAGTCGGTCTGGACGCTGATTCGCAATTTCGGGTCGATTTTTGCACAACACCTCTAACGGGCTCGGTATCGCCTGAAAATAGCTATGTGTATGTCGGTCTTATGTACAGCGATGACTGCTGAATCAGCGCCCAAACAAGCCCCCAGGATACCAATTTTGAGTAATATCGGTGCCGTTGCCTCAAATTGTGGCGTATCACCTTTAAGCACTTTATAACGGTCATATGACCAAATGGGCACAGGATTCGGATTCCCAAACTACCCACTGAACTTGATTCCTGCTATAATTAATTCATTCTCCAGCCCATCCTACCTTGGTACCATAATCCAAAGTGACTAGCTGTCCCACAGAACAACATTGTGACGTTCAATATGCACATTATTGTGCGCAGGTGGGTTCGCCGTTGGTGTCGGTCTGATCATTCGCGGCTGCGTGTTGTGTGCGTTGGAGACAGAAGCCGATGGATAGATGATAATGGCTGAAATTCACAAAACAAAGTCAAGCTCAACGTCAAAGTTCACCGTCACACTCAAAGTTACGTATAAAATTACGGTGAACTTCCCCGAGTTCAAAGTCAAGTTCAACGTCAAGCTCACCGTCACACTCAGCAGTTCAAAGTCAAAGGTTTAGGGCTCATCACGCTGGCTGATGCAGTGGACGCGGTTTTCTAAACGAAGGGTCATCTGTGACACGTTGTTGTGCGGTGTTGCATCTTGTTCTCGCAATAATATTCTTTAAAGCACGTATGTAACAAGTGTTTTATGAGTCAAGTTCCGAGTTTTACCGATTTCTCAGTAGAGGTAAAGAAATAACGAGGCGATTACCAATGGCAGTGCAAAAAAAATTGACTGCAGTCAGTGGCCGCAACGTTATTTTAATACGACTGGTCAGAAATTATTAAAACGCAGAAATAATGTCCTAAAACGCTTGTGGTACATCCTTAAAATAATTTTGCTGCCAGAACAATATCCAACCATGTACAGTATACCAACGCGTCACAGATGACCCTTCGTTTAGAAAACCGCGTCCATTGCATCAGCCAGCGTGAGCCCGAAACATCTGACTTTGAACTACTGTATCTGACGGTCAGCTTGACCGTTGAACTTGACTTTGAATTCGCGAAAGTTCACCGTCATTTTTCACGTAACTTTGAGTGCGAAGTTGAACTTTGGCGTTGAGCTTAACGGTGAGCTTGACTTTGTTTTGTGAATTCCAGCCAGTGATGCTGACTGCACTTACCCTCGAATACGTCAAGAACAATTATATTCCAGGATTGTTTATATTCGTTCATTATATCAGTAAAGAATACGGTATGGCATTTTGACCCTTTCCATAGTGTTAAGGATTCCATACGCATTGGCATGCACAGTGCTGTTCCTGCTTATACTTATACCTCACGTGAAACATCAACCTGAAACGACCAGTGCACAACATACACGGCAGCCAGTGACAAGCGTATATCCATTGGAGCGTCAAAATTGTCCAAAAGCACTTTTAAATTGCTGTGTTTTATGGATTTACGATTCTGACGCAACTCTGACGTTCTGTTCCATTTTACTACATAGTTCCAACAATGCAATATCCTGCCTCGAGAGAGTTGAAATTCTCCAACTGTCACCACCATCGTAGCGCGTTTTTCTTCGTTAGTTTGGACAACCACATTTTTTGAACCATCCCAGCTGTTTGTTATGCTCAGTTGTTATTGTTTCCAAGTTGCGTTTTACGAGCACCTGAAACAAACAATGTTTTTAAATAATGCCTGCAAGTGAATCGCAGCATAAAATGTCGACTGATTATCGATTGGAAATCGCCCCCGTGCTGCGCTAAACAACGGGATCTATACACATATTACTGATACTACATACCGTACACATGTGTAGCGTGACAAAATCAAAATCTGAATATTTACATAATGCGTCAATGAAATACCTAAATTATTTGGCAAGTTGTTTTTGTTGTCCACAATTCATGCGTTTGTTTGCCCTGCGGTAATGGGGCGCTTCGCTGTTTGAGGTCTCTTAAAGCACATCTGATTTGGGCTGAGATGGTATACGAGTGATAGTTTGATGCGGTTGCTAAAAAGCGGCAGGACTCGGTTATGCATGCCACTGCCACTGCATGTGCATGCACATGCTCAGATAAATCTTTGTTTCATGGGCATATTTTTTATAAATGTTGGGTTCAAATAATTCAAGTGGACTTGACCCAACCAAACTGAAAAAAAACGGTTTAAGCCCACAAAAACCACGAAATCTCTAAAACTCATAAGTCCACGCCAAATTCAGACTATTAGCCCCAAAATGGACCCCACAACGCCGGTCTACCCCGAGCATCACCCATGTTTGTGCAGCACCATTCGAGTCTTGTGTGACGCAATTGACCCACATAACGCGTTGACCCTTGTTGTTGTTGATTCGCAGAACAGCGAACACGAATGCGCGTTGCCTGGAATTACTTTAAAGGCCCCCTCATGGTTGCATTTCTGTTCTAAAGAATGTACCTACCCATAGGGGTTGCATGTGGAATTTTCGTACTATACGCAGCAACGCAACAACATTTATGGCACCCCATAGCCCGCGCACTGCACTTGTGCAGTGTCTGGGAGTCCGGAAAACGTATTTGATGGCGCTGTTGCGCATGCAAAAATGTTCGGACCCGTTTCGCTGTCCAGACGTGTATACCTGGTATTTGGGACCTTCGGACATTCACTGGACTAGAGTTGCACGTTGACAATATCAGATTTTGTTTGTTGTCTTTTACTTGCACACCATGGGTGACACACGACACCTGAATGCAGCACTTGTTACTGGTTTTTTTCTCCGCAAATACATATATATATTTTTATTTTCTCTCTCCGCATTTTTTTGGGCACACTGAGCCATATAGGCATCTAACCCGGTTACTGTAGGTCGCTGTTTTAGTCCATCGCACGACGATATCATATTTGTGAAAACGTTTCGCTTGAAGAATATCATTCATGGGTGAAGCCTATGGCCAATGCGCTTCGGTAGTTTCTGCGCCGCACGTGTGGGACAAAGGGGTGCACCAGGTCGTCGTCAGACCGAATATACCCGCTGTCGATAAAAAAATTAACGAGAACTCCACAAGAAATATAAATTTCAGAACAGGCGCAGTGGATCCTGTCATTGAGAAAGTCAAAATTGGTCCTCCAACCGCACATGCGTGATTCGTAAACCTGCAGCCTATCGCGGGCTAATCGCCGACCGCTGCGATATGCCAGTGTTCTTTCAGAACAGGACGGTAAGGTGGAATGACAAATTTTTCTTACTTTAAGATTTATCATTTGTCCCGGGGGGGGGGCTTGTTTGTGACAGATGCATTTAGTATACGTCTGCTTTGAGAATGAAAAAAACATTTATCCCAAATTGGGACTAGACTTGCAAAATAAACCTCCGTGGAGGTTTATTCCGGGTGGGGGAAGGGAGGGGGCTTGGGCATCAAAATTCTCCTGTGTATTGATTAATTTCGTGGAGTGTATCAGCAAGAACAGCAGTAAGCAAAGTAGTTTTCGGATGCTCTTGATTTCGATCTGCTCTTTTTTGTTGACAAGCTCCTCATCGGTGCACTTGTGAACAGGAACCAACACATTCGTATGTGTGCATGTAAACATACAAACATAATTCTGGCAGTTGCACCCTTTTGCCGTGTTCGTGTTTGTGTCGCATGGATTTTCCCAAAATGCATGTAACTGACTGTGTGCTATTCCAGCTGCGTTTTCGTTTCTCGGCTTTCTTCGGGCCAAATTCCGAGCTTCCTATCGTACGAACGAGATGGTGTGTTGCTCTTTTAATCACTGTTCTAAAGCCTAGCCTGCTACATATCACACACACACAGGTAAACAGTTTTCTGAATCCGGCGCACAGAGAGTGCCATGCCAGAATAATGAGACGTTACCGCGCGCAACACAAACAAACAGCTGGCTGCACAGTATGTACATACAGTAGGTACTATACTTTGTGTGTATTCGCCCGGCTGACTGTTTTGGCCGCCTGGATGCTTTTTTGTGCAATTTTTTTCCTGAATGCGCCTGGTTTGACGTAAACAACTCAGCTCGAAGATGTTCCCAGTTTTGGTGCCGCGGCAGAGTCGACTTTGCTGTTCATTTTTTGGAGTTGTGTTTCGAGCTCATGGCAAAAAATGGCTCCTCAGGTGAAACTATGCTTGATCGCAGGCACATTGTTAGGCACTTTTGAATTCGGTTACGTTGATAAACAAGGCAAAGTGTTTCCGCTGGGGTAGACATTGACAGAAAACATGGTCAAGTTACTACTTTGTTTTTGACTGTGGTAACGTGTTTGTATGCTGCCCAGAGCAACACACGTGTTTGTTCGCGGTATCCGCGCGACCAAGTACAAAATTTAAGGTGGTCAAATCCATCTTGCATGCTGCTGCAGAATCACACTGTTCCATGGCGTTTCGAATAGAGGATTAGGAACCGGAACCGCAGCCCGTGCCCGTGTCTCTGGGACATATAAATGGGAGAGTTGTTTTTCTTAAAAGTCAAGGCAACAACACAACAACATGCGCGCAGTTCTAAGGGCCCGTGTGGCAACGTTTAGCACTTTACATGCTATATATTTGTGCTCATTCATACCGAACATATATGTATGTACACGAATGTCAAATACATGGACATACAGGTCAGAATGTTGGTGCTCGTATGCCTTAAAATGTACGCTGTTGGACTTCACGGTTTTGCGGCGAGCTTCTTATTGGAACAGTTCATGAGCTCAATGAAGTTGAAAGTGGTTGACAGGCCTGATCCTAGTTATTTATTTAATGAAATTAGATAAAACATGTCTGCTAAAAATAGTTTGAATATACAGCACATATACATGCTGTATGTATACGCAGCAAAACTACGCACCTTGCCCCTTTTTGCGTCATGTTTATGCTCTGATCCATTCATTGTAAGCTACAACGACTTGTTTACTTCGATTTTCAGACGCAATACCCGAGCGCACACTGGCTTACAGCTGAGCTTAACAGCCTGCTGACTGACTGACTTGCTTTGGCTTGTTTTTTCTGTTGCGTAAATATTTCAGCATGCTTTGAATCACGGGGTTCAAATACCGGGTTCCGGATCAAATCGTGCAGAACAGGAACTAGAAGTGGTTCCGGAACCAGAAGACCCTGGCCTGTCAGCTCTCAACAGCTGTGGTAACTGCAAGTGCGTTACTGGCTGAAAAGGTTTGCGTTTGTGCAACGTTGTTATATTATTAGCACACATGCGTAATATTGGGTACCTTCCTGTCCACAATGAAAAATGTTTACGCCGTACCGCGCCAACAATATTTTTTAAAAATGTGACTTTACTGACGGTATCCGATTATTTATTTGGCCGAGCTCATTCCATATGGTTATGAAATTGCCGTATCCAAAACTTCTTTCTGTTCGTGTTTCGCTTGTGTAAACAAACATCAGTCTTAAACGTTTTGCGCAATTTCAGAAGGGTTTTGATGGGCAGGTTGTTTTTTATTCAAAATTCGGCCCAAAACTCCTGTGGCGCCCTCCTTGCAACCGATTTCGATGGTCTTCAGACATTTTCCTGCGCAGTTTTAGCTTATTTTATAAAGGCAACACGGTGATCTCCGGAACACATTTTGAATGATTATCTCCTGGCCCTGCAACACTGCGAATTTTTGGGGCATTGATTCGTGGAGTTGGGTAGATGTCGTTTGAAGTCTTGTTCGGTGGGTGGCTCGATCAAACGCCAAAGCTTTTTGCAGCTATTACACTGGTCAACTCAAGTGGTCAAATCACTTCGTCAAC
>JASAMV010008668.1:0-31499 GCA_030248065.1 Rhynchonema sp. JSB1_4
TGATGAGAGAGCAGCGCACTTGGTGTCACATGCTATCTATGAATCGCACGTGCACGAATAAACAACACAAGCGCAGCGAAAGCACCACCGGGTGCAATGTCTGGCTGACGCGCTGGAACGTGTGTTTTTGGCTTTTTGCCCATGCTCAGCTGTCAGCTTAGCACAAAAGCACAGGAGTTGCGCTGGCACGGACACTACATCATCTGGTCTTAATGCGTGTGTTGCCTGCTCTGTGTTTGTGTGGTCAATCTTTTTCATGCTCATGGCTCTTCCACACTTCTAGTATTTACCCGTTGGGTGTTTTTACATGGCCGTTCCTCCATGTTGGTGCAAACAGCGTGTTCTGTTCGACTTGCAAAGAACATTGACCTATCGCTCCCCAACCATCTGGCCACTAAAATCTGCACGACGTTGCTTGCCAAGAGTCATGTTTCAATTCCTATAGAATGAAACGCTGATCGCAACCTGCAGACACACCGCCACAGTGATATATTTGCCAAAATGTTTCCGTGCACCTTATTTCGATAAACATGTTATTGGTGCAGAAAGTGCGTATAGTCCAGCCACGAACTCATGAGACGACTTTTTTTGAAATTGGCTTGTGTGGATCCAACAATGTTCCGGTTCCACGTATTTCGGAAATGAAAGAAAGAGAAACGCACGTATTTTTTAAAAACACGCTCTCCACTCGGTGCGTAAATTCCCTTTTGACTCCCAAAACATTTGTGTGCTGAACAACGCTGCTGTTCGCGTAAGCACGCAACAAATTGAGGTCAGCCAGCTGGAACTTGTCATCATCTCCCTCAGCCAATCTCTTTCTTTTGTTTGCGAAAACACGTGTATCTGGAGCATTTTTGAATGCGGCCAAGCAAGCTTTAAAAAAAGTCGTCTCATGAGCTGGTGGCTGGACTATACGTGCCGAAACGTGATACTGTTGCTTTTCTCCTGTCCACAGTATGCATAGCATATGGAACACGTATGCTTCACCAGCTGGGTTGTACTGGATGTACATATAGTCCGTCCATTTGCTCATGGCATTTTTGTTTGAGAGGTTCAGGTTCCGTTGTGAAAAATTGTTCCTCCGCAAGGCAATGTCAGAGAAAACGGCGAACAAAAATAAAATAAAAACCGATTTCTCTTTCTTTTCTTTTTCGTAAGCCGACCGGAACCGGAACAGCACTGGATCCTGTCAAGCTTTTCAGCTGACAAGAACTGTCATGAGCTGATGGATGGACTATACATATGTAAGTGATACGCACGTAAACACACGTACAAACTGGCACAAACCGGACCTATATGTATATTGTCTTCAGCTTCAACAAAACACAGAATACAAAAGTTCACGTGCCTGGGTGCTTGGGTTTGAAAGCCAAACCAAACCGTATTTGCCCAGTACCGTTCTGTGCAGTGCACCCCGGTGTGTGCAACCAACGGACTGTTTTGTGCACAGCCAATCGGTGGCCGTCTGCGTGACTGACTGGTTTATAATTTCGACTGCGAGCGACCGCAGGTCAAAATTGACTTAACCCGTCATACCCTACGCTGTGTTGATTCACGTGCAAGCAATGTGGCTCTCCATTTGTCTCTGGTCGTCGTCGTGTTTTGTGATGATCAATGCGTCGGTCTGTAATCACCTGGATCTAATGAGCCAGGGCCACGTGAAACAATGCCGCCTTAAAATGTCATAATGTCCTATGTTTTCGCCTGTGATCTCTCTTAACACGAACCAATTAAAATACATTTTATCGGCAAAGCTTGAAGCTCAACAAGTTTTAGATCAGTCCCAGTCACATCGCAAGCGAAACAGCTCGCACGCATTCCCGCACTTTTTGTTGAGTGTTGGATTCGAACTTCGCGCCGAAACTAAGTGTCGTGACGTGATGGATCAAGCCAGTGGTACGTGTGTGTACTGTGTACTTTTGGGCCGCTGTTGTTCCCATATCGGTTTTGGTTTGCAGCAGTTTCGTTTCGACCTGCTTGCTCGCAGTTCGCAAACGCATGGACGTGTCATTTCAGGCAACGAGGAGGAGTACGAGACGGGCAAGGAGTACGTGGTGACGACCGAAAAGGTGAGATCACCCGAATATGGCGGATCCTCTGGACTGTACTCAATGTTTCGCTTGATATCGGCAAAAGATGCACAATCGACCATGGATAAGTGTCTGAATTTCAACCGCCTAATTCAGGAAGGCGAGAAGAAATGGGAGAAAATGGAGGACAAAGTGCTGGAGAAGGTGGAACACGCGGTGCACGAGGCAAAAGAGGACGCCGCCAAACACAAAGACGAAAAGGCTCAGAATCTTGAAAGTCAGGCGGTTTTTTTGGAATTTTTGGCTGAGAACAGCTCAACCCACACACATAGCTAATACGTAACTGCCGTGATTGGATCAAAAGTCCACCGTGCTTCACATGCTCGCTTCGAAACGCGTTTCTGACAGTATACTGTACGTGCTTCAGCAGAGAGGAATCTAACTCTTGAAAAACACAAATTTTTATTCATTTTTGAAATTTCGAGCGATATAATTTGTTCCAGAGGTTGTAAAGTTTGGATGAAATTCTCACTGATTCCAGAACAATTCTTCGCGATGTGAGGTGTATACATCACTTGGACCACGTTCAAATGTAGCCGTTTGATAGAGATTTCAATCGGTTGTTCATCGCCTGTATTTCACCAATATCCAAACACGTATATTATACTGTATAAATTTGAACGATCCAGAACACTGTCAATTTGTACATTTTTACAACCAAACTTGTGATTAGCATAAAACTGTGAACTTGAACCACCGACTCATTTGCGAAGCGCGAATTTGTAGGCGGAAATCGAGACGGCAGGTAACTAAAGGGGGCTAACGCCCAACCCAAAAAAGCCCCCGAAAGCCGCCGGCAAAAGACCGCACCGACTCGCAAACACAAACGAGACTCAAAAAAGGACCGAACACGACAACGAGAAGACGGAAAAGAGCTACGAAACAAACACACACAAACCAGCTCTAGGTAAAGAAACACATGGCCACATCAAGCCAGAAGCCAGAGCGGGGGAAGACTACGCAGATAGGCCGCGAGCCGCGCTAAACAGCAAGTCAGCAGAAAAACGCCAAACGGAGAGCGCCCATCAAAAGCGCCTGGAGGGCCGGAAAGGAAGGGAAAAAAGAACCCTCCGAGAGCTAGCGGGCACAAGACGCGGTGCACACGGGCAAGAGCATCCGACACCTCAAAAACATGGGGAAGACGACGACGCACCCTAAGTCAAAAGCGGATGGCAAAAACGCGTCACATCTGACGGCAAAAGTCCGCGTCCACAAAAGGAGGCAAAAACCACGGCCCATCAAGAACGGCAAGCATCAGACGGCCATGTAAAAAATATTATAACTCTCCTAACCCCATGTCGGTAGAATGAAAGATGCCCCCGAAAGGCCGCCTGTGCAAAAAACCGCTCTCTAACTCGCTAAATCGCGAAATCTGAGCGAGGTACTTCAAATCAATCAAACTCCGGACACAAAATTCAGACTGAGAAGACGGAAAAGAGCTTCAAACAAACACACGAACCAGCTCTATTTTAAATGAAACATTCATTTCCACATCAAGCCAGAAGCCAGAGCGTTGTGTGAGCTTTTACTGCATTATAGGCCGCTGAGCCGCGCTAAACATGCAATGTTCAGCAGAAAAACGCCAAACTGAGTAGCGCCCATTCAAAAGCGCCTGGAGTTGTGTCCGGAAATGATTTAATTCAAATAACCCTGAGATCGCGATACACTCAAGACGCGTTTGCACACAGCGAGCTTCGAGGTCATCTCGATGCACCTCATAAAACATGGGGTTAACGGGCGCGCCCTAATGTCAATAAGCGGTATTGGCAAAAACGCGTCACATTCTTGACGGCAAAAGCACGCATCCACAAAGGATGGCAAAAACCACATGCCCATCAATGAACGTGCAAGGGAAGCATCGACGGCCATTAACTAAAGGTTATCTAACATCTCCTAACCCCTTTTTCGTAGAATGAAAGATGCCCCGAAAGGCCGCCTTGCAGAAAAAGACCGCTCTCTAACTCGCTAAATCGCGAAATCGAGTTCTTCGAATAAAATCAATTCCGGACACAAAATTCAGACTGAGAAGACGGAAAAGAGGCTGGCGAAAAACAAACACACACAAACCAGCTCTATTTAAATGAAACATTCATTTGCAGCAATAAAGCCGGAAGCCAGAGCGTTTTGAGCTTACATACATTATAGGCCGCTAAAGCACGCGCTAAACATGCAATGTTCAGCAGAAAAACGCCAAACTGATAGCGCCCATCAAAAGCGCCTGGATTGTCCGGAAATGATTAATCGAAAATAACCCTCGAGTTCGCGATAGCGGGCTACAAGACCTTTTGCACACGGCGGGCTTCGAGTCATCTTCAATGCACCTCATAAAACAGGGGTAAGAGACTTACACCACCAATAAAGCATAGCAAAAACCTCACATCACGCAAAAGTCCGCTCCACAAAAACAAAAACCACCCCATCAATAACCACAGACGCCAGTTAACTACGGGGCTCTCTACTCTCCTCCCCCCCACTTTTTGTTGGCAGTCGCCGAAACATGCCCCCGGAAGGGCGGCGCGGCGCACAAACGCGCCCTCAACTCGCAAAACGGGGAAACTTAGGAATAATATCAGAATCGGACACAAAACGACACAAAGAACAGGGAAAAGAGCCAGAAAAGGAAACACACACAAAACAGACACTATGCAGCAACTGAAAATACATAGTACACACAGTCTAGACACCACCCACAGCCCAGAGGCAGAGCTAGTTCATATAGGGCGCAGAGCCGCGCCCACACACCCACCGTACACCTGCAAAACCCAACCAAAGAAGCCCCAAGTCAGAAGCGCCGGAGAAAAGCGCCGAAAATCAGGAAAAAAAACCCAGGAAACGCACAGCGGCCCACAACACCTTTTCGCACACGCGGGAGCAGTCTCTTTCCACCGCCAAACAAAGGGGGGAGAAGAGACACACACCCTCCCTTATGTAAGCAGGCACAGCACACGCCCACTCCTTCCCAGCAACCGCGCGCGCACACAGAACACACCACCCACCCCCAAACACACGATCCAGATCAGATCAGGATGTAGACGCATTGACCATGAGTTGGTGACCGGTCGTCCGTGCAAATCGCCAACTCACAGTGCATTTCTGTAATATCTACCGGATGATTTGCCATGAGCTACAGTTTACTGTGTGATAAGTGCTTGTTTGGTCGTGCCTAGTGTTGAAAACATCAATCTCGCAAAACCAGCCGGGCACTGCGTTGTCTACGCATTTCGAGAGAGATTGGTTGTTGATGTGTCAGATACGACGTAAACTTCATTGATCCACAAAACGTTTACAAAACAGAACACACACATAAATACATACGGTATAATAGTAAAAAAAACATCGGCACACAAAACCGGTCAAAAAGAGATTATCATACAAAATGAGATGAAGAACCAATATGCATACACGATATTTTGACAAACAAATTAAGACTCACAACGCGACAGATCACAGAGAGAGAATCCCGTTCGCAACAGGAAGCTTCAAGAAGAGAATTTAAGAAGAGAAAATAACCGATCACCAGGAACGAACTTTAAGATAACGTTCACATGGAATTCATACACAAAATATCAATGCTAGTGTACAACGTGAATTGTATGTCGCTTGATGACCTATGCCCTCTCAAAGTCAGAATTTCTCATTACTTCAATCACAGTGAGGCTGTCTTGTTTACGATTGCATCACCATGCACAAAAACGTTTTTTACATGCCAGCCAAAACATTTCAATGCACATCTCCATCAGTAATATTCAGATGTTGTCCTTTGACACATTCGTCACAGGCCACCAATATACCGATGCTAAGATAGAGCAGTGAAACATCAAGTGCACTGGCGTTGGCGTCGGTGGAAGCCAGCGGTTTGACACAACGTGCGCAGAACGATTTGCCACATTTGACGCAGTGGGGCTGTAACGGCAAATGGCAATCGTCACTAAGTTTGAGCCATTGTACACACACAAAAACAACAATACAAACAAATGGATCCAATCATATTGAGTGACATAAAACCGGATCGGATCTACCCTGGTTTTGTGACTTCTTATGTCAAAGGTTTTTCGAAACTACTGATGCTATTTCAATACCAATTTCGACCAGCGCAAAAAATGTTTCAACAAGAACAACACCGAGAATGACAAACGTTTATAGTCCAGCCACCAGCTCATGAGACGACTTTTTTTAAAGCTTGCTTGGCCGCATTCAAAAATGCTCCAGATACACGTGTTTTCGCAAACAAAAGAAAGAGATTGGCTGAGGGAGATGATGACAAGTTCCAGCTGGCTGACCTCAATTTGTTGCGTGCTTACGCGAACAGCAGCGTTGTTCAGCACACAAATGTTTTGGGAGTCAAAAGGGAATTTACGCACCGAGTGGAGAGCGTGTTTTTAAAAAATACGTGCGTTTCTCTTTCTTTCATTTCCGAAATACGTGGAACCGGAACATTGTTGGATCCGCACAAGCCAATTTCAAAAAAAAGTCGTCTCATGAGTTCGTGGCTGGACTATACGCTGGTCGAGAGCAGTGGCACCCGTACAATTTAGATACAGAAACTCTCGTGACCAAGGCAGATCAGCAAGTTTGATAACACGTGGAGGCAAACTAACCACAGGCTTGGCATGCACCAGTGCGACATCACAGTCATTACAGTGCGTGTCGTTGCGAATGGCCTGATGTTTCACGCACGGCCCGACACCAGCATCGAGATCGACACCAGCCAAATTGTGACACAAGACCGGCTCGGGCGAGGCAAGTGGATGACTGGTGGTGTCGACGTTGTTGTTGCAACGCAACTGCAGGGCATCAGCAAATGGTCAGGCAATGTCTATCACGAGGACAGCGTCGAACTTAACAAGCCCGTTGCCTTCACTTGTGTGTTGATAGAGGCGCAACTGGCAAATATTTGAGCCCCAATGAACAAAAGCTTTTCATGTCCTCACGATCGAAACTATGATCGGAATGTTCACAACGACCGCTTCGTCTGCCAGTTGCTTCGGGCCGGCAACACACGATACGATTTAACCCCTGATGAACATACACAATGTGGTGACGTACCGTATCGTCCGACAACACACTGCCCACGCCACTGTCGGTTGTGCTGACAGTTGATGAGGTCATCAGTTGGTGTTTGGAACGGGACGACGACAGACGCTGCAACAAACATCCAAACATTCACACCCTGGCTCCTGATGCTGACCGACTATTATTGCATTCATCCAATGACATTCTACAGCCTTGATCGTGACCCACTGAAACCGTGATGTTTGTTCCCAGTCTGCCAGTCTACACCAGTGACGATGACGTCACCATAAAGCAAGAGCATTGTATAATACGTAGCAAATTGACTGACATTCTGCAAGACGTTGAGGTGATCGGTGAGCAGATTGATATGTTGTTGTAGACGACCGGCGGCCGTCGGCACGGGCTCGTGCGCATGTAGACCGAAGTTGTAACGATTGTACAGCGAACGCCAGTAGCTGCAACGGAATGCAATATTGCGTTCACTCATGACAATTGAAAACGATTTGGTTCATCTCTGGTCAAAGCAGGATGATCATTGTCCAACTAAACCACAGTCACACATCAAAACAACGACATCACATACGAACAATGTTCTCGATCGCAGGTTGCAGCCTACATAAGAGCCGGTGAAGCGAAACATCAGCCAACAACCAACCGAATCGACTGTATGCGCACATCAGGTCTGAGCAACGACGGGAATTGTCCGGCACTGGTCGTTGGCGTGTACATAACGTTCGTGTAGTCGTGTCGTCGCGTGCGCATATACGTCCACGCACATTGGCTACGTTGCGCCACGCGTAGATCCTGTAATCATGGAGTGGGGTCGATGGTGCTTTCAACGGGTCACCCTGCACATTTTTGTTGTCTCACGCCACACACAGGCCTCAGCAGCAACAAGAAACTGAAGCACAAAGTTGAGCCGATAATGGTTTGGGCACCTTTCTGTCCTTGTCACAATTGCCGAGGAACGTGCCGAATTGACAGGAATGCGCGAACTCGTGCAGCTCGATCAGAAACAGGTCGTTGAATTCGAACGACATCGGGTATTGTTGCGTCAACTGCCAGACGGCGTCCAGGAATTGGGTGAAGATCGGGGAAATCTGCAATGCAACAATCGGGTTGACACAAGCATTGTGTCCTGGTACTATAAGGGCAAAATTTACAGGTATTTACTTCAAACTTGAGACGTCAGACGTGGTTGCTTCTGCCCTGCCGGAAACAAGCCATTCTGCAGAAAATAATGACCGACCAGCAGAGGCATAGTGGGTGGGAACAGATTTTGGCCATTGACCGAATACGAGCCGGTGGTATGAGCACAAACGTACCTCTTTGGCAGCACTGTTGCCACTGGCAGCAGCCAGTTTGGCCGCATATCCCCCACTGCCACTAGGTGGCTCCTCGCTCGACGAGTCCGAACTTCGACCCGTATGACCACAACGATCGCTGAATTTGTGTCCGAACGCCAACCAGTCCTTCTCGATCAATACCTATCACACAAAAAAACACAATGCATAACTATTAGCAGCCCGTGTGGTGTCCATTATAATCCAACGGGTTGCAATGGCTTTGTTAAATCAAACTACATCTGATCTTATTTAATATCCTTAGCGCAAGTTTTGGCGTTTGTGACGGTTTATCTTCCCCCGGAACTGATCCGCCCATGATTCAAACTATGATACCAGATCATGTGGTCGAAACCAAGCACGACAGAACTGCCCGTCAGTGACGTGCCTTGAATCCCTCGATGGTCCTATAATACGGGTCGAGCAACAGTTGAGCCAACGCGACCGTCTGAGCTGTCCGATCCCATCCGTCACTGCAATGCACGACGCAGCTGATGCCTGAAACACAAACGCAATCACCATCGTCGATCAAACAAATCAATATTGTTCCCGTGCGGAAGTCCGATGAGCGAGAATTGACAGCCCCCCCTTCCCGCCAACCTTGATGTACGGATTCGGCAATGAATCGCGACGCCTCAATGATGAGACGCACATGTCGCAACCAGCCACTTTGATCGATCGCGTTCAGAAAGGCGTTCATGCTCGTCGGCTTCTGCGACACTGCAATCTATGCATGTGTTAAAATAGAAAACGACGTACACAAACTTTCAACAATTGGGACCATTTATTGTTTAGTCATAATTATCGGACGAAACAGAAAAATTTTGGAATGTAAATCAGAAATCAATTTTTCCATTCGTTAATTTATGTGGTTGCTTTTCGAGCAACGCAAAATAAATCAGGTGTGAACGTGAAAGTAGGAAAAACTGGGGAACATTGTAGCTGCGACCAACTTTCGATGACTTTCTGCAGACTGCCGCGCATCACGTGGATGTTCTCGATGTTGAAAAAGTGAAATCTGGCGTTCACGTAGTTCTTCTCGTTCTCGAAACCCTTGCCCTGAGCCTTGTTGAACATTGCGTTCAGCTGCAATCAACATTGTACAAGTTGTTGCAACAACAGGTCCCATGTCAAAATGGAATTCCAATATTATCAAAGAACAATGTGCAATTTACTGGTTTTTACAGTAACATATATCATCGGGACCAGGATTTGTTGCTACAAACACTCTTCCTTCACCATATGTGACGGTCATTAAGATGGTAAACGCGTTGATCATAGAGGGCCTTACCATGAAGAGGGTCACCTGACCCTGCCCATGATTGCAAAGTAGTTGCAGACACGTACCCTTGGTCTTGTGTCAATCAAATACAACACATTGCAGTCGGCATTTGCCTTCCTAATGTGCTCCATCAGCCGTTCGTCCTCGTCGCATCGCGCTGTGAAGCCGGACAACGGCTGGCTGCAGCGACAGATCGATGCCTGAATTAGCAAGGTCAACAATGTTCACCTGATTCATTATGTCGACGCAAATTCTGGATGATTTCGCGCAAAGCTTTCAAGTGCTCATCAATGCCAAACATGATCGACCCGTCATGGAAAATGTGTTTCGTGCACAGAACATTGATTTGGGGACACAAATTTTCAACGTGTTTGTGCGCCAACAGATATGAACGGACGGGGGCGGCAGCGTTCACAGTTGCTCGATCCGACTTATTGATTGAAACAAAACAGCAAGACGACAAGAACGAGAACCTTTGATTGTGCGTGATAATAGGACAAGACCGGCAGACGACCGCGACTTCGGAACGAACACGACCCGATCAGAATCTGTTTGGTGGCGCTGGTCGGCACGCATAGATGCTCGGGATACGTGTCGCAATACTGCAATAAGCACAATCATTCGTGATCGTGACACAAGCGTGGCGCAGTATGAATCCATGAATCCAATACGACTACAACCAGTCAGTGAACAAACAGAAGTTTGGGCCTGTACCAAAGCGGAATAACACAACACCACTACCGACTGTAGACCTAAATTATGTTCAGCGTTTCTGGTTTTAGATCCAGTTCGATCATTGTTTTTTGCATGCAGACCCCCCATCGACGGACCTGATAATCGACATTGAAATCAGTGATCACCCAATTCTCATTCGGCAACGACAATCGTTTGTATTCGCGTCGGATGTCGAACCGATCCCACTGTTGTTCGGCGCAGCTCGGTGGTGTGCCAAACGCATACACGTCCTCGAGATTCACTGAAAATTCAAATAAACGTTTCGCTCTCCACGGCGACCGTTTACAAATGGTTGACCGGTATTGATCACAAAAGCGATTGATCGGCGTGACCCCGGTTATGTTACTATTTTTGAATAACGATGACACTTCTCACGCTGATGCAGACAGGCTTCGGCTGGTCGAACTCACGAACTTCAAAGAATGGACGAAAAACAGTTACTTCTATGAAAGCCACGTAACCCACACTGTTCCTACCACCATTTCTGTTATCGGCTGACGTTTTTGTACGGCAACATCAGTGAAAAATGCATACCTGGCTGACTGAGCGCCGCTAGAGATTCGTAGACGGCCTGGCACTCTCGGTCACGATTGAACACGAGATCCATTTGCATAAAATGTTTGGTTTTGATTGTGAGCGTGCAACCGATCACTGATATCGGGCCGCGTTCCACAGATGCGATCAGATTGATCGGCGTCTGCAAGCAAGAACGCTAATGTTTCAATATTCTATGTCCAGTTTCACGTCATGCTTATATAGGGCATATTGGAAAATGGAAAAGGGAAATGAAACTGCCGCAGTAATGTTTTGCGGCCTTTTCGCCCCCACTGGGCTGCTGAGCCAATTTCACCAGAAAATGTTTTGTCAAAACCTGTGTCAGATGAACAAAAATGATGACATAAAACCAACTGCAAACTTACGAAAATGAGATTGTTTTCATTGTTGATGAGCGAAACATCACGATACATGAAATGTGTGGTTGTGATGTAGAGCGTGATGGTGGTGGACTGCGATTGTTTGCTCGCAAATCGATTGATCAACTGCACGTTCTCCACCTGAGTGTGTAATGATGGTGTTTGGTTGGTCGGCTGATGGGTTGATATCATCTGCATCACTGACTGTCGTGAACTGCATAGCAATCTGTATTTATGGCAGCTGTTTTCGACCTATCGTCACAGACGGGCGGTGCAACAAGTCATCCATTGTCAGTGCGACAATACCAGATCGCCACGTGACCCCAAGAAAAGACGAAAACTATTTTTATGCCCTTATTAAGCATCACCGTTTGAGCAAAACGGACAAAGGTCGTCAAATTCACTGTTCGCTTCACTTCACTCCACATGTAGGTGAACCTGGAGAAAGTGTCTATCCTTGTTGACCCTGTCGTGCACGGCCAAGTCCGTCTTCAATCTGCTGTCGCGTCGTCGACCGCCCGGCGCTGTGTGCTGTCGAATCGAGCTATTGATCGAATGCCAACTATGCGACATCACATTGCCCACCAACGACAATTCTTGTCGTGCCAAGTCCATTCCGATGTTTGACGCCCTTGCCGTGTCAGGCAACGACCACAACGGAACACCGCACAGAATTCTCCAATCGTCGACTGGCGAGTCTGCAGATGACTGCTGCTGCTGCTGCTCATCCGAGCAACTCACACTCATTCGACTGCAGGAAGACTGCGTTGTTGTTGTTGTTCTGGTTGTTTGCATGCTTTCAGAGGCCCACCCACGTTCCGGCAGTGGGACTCCGGATTTTACACTCGTGGTGGCAGTAATTTTGTACAGCCGATATGCAAGTGCTACCGTATGTCCTAACCACAGTTGATAAGTGAATGGCCAGAACAAACACTGAGTCGATGTTGTCAACCTCTGAGCTAATCTAGTTGGTACTTAAGTGCGTGAGGATGCGTTAATCCGGTTTGTTGTGCCAAGCACGTAGCCAGCCATAGCTCGGGAATAAAAGCGCCCGTGACCCAAATTGAGTCAAAACGGGCTAAACCGGGCCGAGCGAGAGTGGTTTGGGATGTCAGTCACGCAAACGAACACACATGCTCGTCTACCAGAACGTGAAAGTCCAGTTCAACAAGCAAAAAAACAGACGCGCGCGCGCGCGTACATTCAAACCGCTGGCGGGCTGATAGCTGGACAGAGCATTGACTCACATCACCTAACGAAGTTTGCCGTTTCCGCGTGCTAATGCGCGCAAAGTGAACGCGTGCGCATGTAGCACTGGTCGACTGGCAAAAAAACGGAGAATCTGGTAAGTGGCGAAATTGATGTCTGACCAAGAAAGGGCACGCTTTGCAGATTTGTGGAGAGCGGAAGGGACGGATATATGTATAGGTGCGAATAAGTGCAGATATATCAAATATACAACTACACCGAGCAGTGCGAAGAGCACACAAACGTTGGGTCTATGTATGTAGGTGTCCAAGTCCACCTAATCTAGCGTCGACGGCCGAGCCACTAGCTGTCTGTTTTTGGTGAAAACTACCTCCTCTTGCGACTGACTGGAACTGCGAACTGGCTTGTCATGCACGGACGGGCCCGCAAATAAACTCGCACCAAACAGCATGCACAGCTGCTGGGCGGGCCCGAAACATGCACACACAAACATCTGTCACTCGGCTCGGCGCCAGAGGCAAAATTAGTGGGTACCGTTGCAACTCCTGCATTTATCTTAGAACAATGTACTCGCCAAATGTACAGCATAACCTGACCATTAGCATGTTACGTCATGAGTGGGACTTGGGAGGGACATCCTGGGATAAGAAGCACACTTAGTACATACATACATGGACAGACAGTCAGTTCATCTGGCTCGGTCCTGTGCGTGAGCTTTCAAAACAAATTGTCACAAAAAACGAGTGCATAACAGATATCATGCCAACCAACAAAAAAAACAAGAAAGATGGAACAAATCTGATTTGCATATTTTCGACCAAAAATATGTCGGAAAGGCTGTGGTCGGAGACTAAGTCCCTCAGGATCGGGGCCAGACAACACATCTGCATGCGCATTGGGTCAGCCCATGAAAAGGTGCTGGACGTTTGCGCGCTTGTGTCCCCCGAGGGGTTCGGGTCGAAAGTTCTCCATAAAGGCATTCGCTTTAGGGAAACCACAATCTCCACGAGGTCGTGGAAGGACATTGATACCAAGCGAGCAAGAATCTGCAGTTGACGAGCGGTGTTGAGCATGCAAATAAGCTGTGCTTGTGCAGTTGGGGCTGAATAATGCACCCATGTAGACCATCACGGGGCAACATGTCGACATCAAACGTGTGACCGCCAAATAGAACAGTTTAGTAGCAGCGGCAGCATGGGAACCAAGCACACAAATTGATGCATACAAATGAAATGGTTCTCGCGAAACGTGATGCGTGTCACAAACAACATTACCGTAACGGTTGTAGGGACACACACATAGTATGGTGCAAGTACAGTGCAGGTACATGTAGCAGACGCGTAAGCAGACTACCGGTTATCATGAAATAAAACGCTCGTATTCCAATGAAAAGAAAATAACATAACAATCTACCGTTTGTGTGTACAAGACAAACTATCTGGTCAAACGTTCACGTTAACCCATTTGCCAAGCACAAGCGGTAGAAGTGTTTGTCTATTGATTGGGTTGGGCTGCTTTGAAGCTGCAAACAAGTCGGCATCGTATGGTTGGTACCCAGGTAGACAAATGTATGAGCGAGTTTGAGATAGTTTTGCTACGGAACATTCGTTCCCGTGTGCCAGCATGTTCCCGTACAACACGGGCTGCTTCATGTTGAGAAAAACCAAGAGAGCTGGGCTGCATGTTACCACCAAGAACTAAGATCATTTTGCATCCGGGCGCAGTAGAATGGCAGACATCCATTTGGGAAATGGGCCAGCCGAATCTGGTCGTTCGCATCGATGGGCATGATAAAATCAAAGGCAAATGGGGCAGAACAGCATCAACGCGCTGCCAACCAAATCAGGGAAGTGAAGTGAACAGCGAATATGAAGTGCCCGTTCGGTAACCAGCTAAAGCCACAACTGTTACCTTGTTGTAAGCCTAAGCCAGAACGATGCTTCACTTGACCCACTACAATGTATGGACAAGGTAACAAACGAACAACTGCACTTCAGTATCATACCTTTGACACCTTGATCAAATCCAACAAGGTCATTGTTCGATGCTCACGACCACCGACGGCCTGGGTTTGCATCAACAGGATTTGGATCGAATGAAGACGGGCATACGGTATTGATGGGTTGCGGTAACTGACTATGCACGGCCGAGTACGGTGAGGATATGGGCAATATGGACTCGGGCCACGAATGCGGGCAGCTGAACAGGCAAACGAGTCCTGAGAACACTACGCCCACAGCCAGGTCAAAGATAGACGCTCCGACAAGAAGATCCTCAATAAAACCACAACCAACTGTAAATAGATCAGTTTCGATATCGGAAACACAACCGACAGAATTGCATCCAGTGAACTGAAACCAACTTTCTGCTTCACGTCGATTTTTATCACGTTTCAGAAGACCAAACAGCTAGCAGGCGTGCATCGCCCACTGACAAGGGCATTGTGATGATAAACACCCTCTCTGTTCACCCATCGAAATTGGCTTCGTATGTCTATTTGCACAGCTTACGTACTATGAAATGTGATAATTATAGAATAATATATATTATAAAGAATGTGGTCAAAACATGTGAACGAGATAACAAGCTGAGAGCTGTTGGGAAAGTAGAATGACGCCAACCACTATGTACACATACCTACATCCACAACAATTTACCCAGTTTGCAAAATGTAACAATATGGATCACAGATACTTCGTCACATCCACATATCCCCTAACGGCCGTTTGTTCCAACGAAATGGCAGCGAGTTCCTGCAGGAATTCTCTCAGCACAATCGCACAGTACACAACGTTCTTCGTTCGCATCGTCTCCAGCGTGGCCGATTGTTGCTCGAACGCCTTGTGATGGTGGAACCTGCAAAATCAGGCTGCTATAGCTCATTATTCGACTTCAACCTGAATCGGCATAGAAATTAAACACAACCAAACCCAGACATGAATCAATCAATCCCCCGCCAAAAAATAAAAATTGTAAACATAACAAAATTCTCCGCATGGCAAATGCAATCGAATTATACCTGATGCGTCGCGCACGCAAGCTATTGATTAGGATGCTATAATTATTATTTGTAGCCACAAAGAGTAACACCAACACGACTGAAACAACAGGGTGCGATCTGACCTGGGTTTGACAGAGAACAGTTCACAAGTACAGGGTGGGCCAAAAACGTGAGGTCGAGCGGCCCTGAATGCAATCATGTACCTCCACCAACCTGTAACTGCGTCCGATGGCCTGCAACGCACCTCCGACATCGTCAGCTGGAACGGCAGCGTCGGATTGGGCGCGATCCTTGAGTTTGGCATTGCGTCCACCGGGTGTAACGAACATGTCCGATATGCTACGCGGTCGGTCATCCGCTGCTGTGAATGTCGACCCTGTCGTGTGAGGTGGTCGTGGTGGTGGAGGAACATTTGGAATAACTCCTATCAATTGGCCTGACAACAATTGCCTATCACCATTCGTACCCTGATTTTCCAAGAACGGCACGGGACTGGCGGCCATCGCACGCGGCTTCATCTGTTTCTGCATCTCTTTGGTCAGTCGTCTATCCCTTGACAACATGTACTTCCAGCCACGTTGCAACAACAGACTGAATCCGTCAGCGGCGAATGCCAGCGCATCGATCTTTTGGGTGGTCGCCGACAGAATCTGTGCGAAACATTGTTGGGTCTAGTGTTTTGACTAGCGGGATCCTAAACGACATACGAAGAAATGGGAAGGCAAATGCACTTGTTGTTTGAACAACGGAATTGCAGCAGCAATTACGGTGTGCGTTGAACTTGTGTATAAGCAGCTTGGAAACACACCTGCCAAATGGATTTGACGGACGGCTGAAATACCAAACTGTGATTGAAGAACAGCGAGGCGATCAGGGGCTGCGGATGACAGGCGAGACGAGCGAGCACACCCGTCAGTTGAAGGTTGATGAACAGACCGTTGTCGAGGAACAGGTCGAGTTTGGTCAACAGACCGGTCACGAATGGACCTATGTGCGATGGAAATAATGCAATAGCGGTTGGGCCCATGGCCAACCAGACAGATTGCATTGACATTGAAAACGGCAACATCAACATCATCAATGCGACATTGCAAGTGCTCCGTAGCCACCCCCCAACATACCCAAGCACGGTGTCAACAGCGATTCAGCACATTCGATGGGTACACCGATGTAGAGCCCTGGAAACGTGCCGTCCTCCTCGCTTTGTCGCGACTGGTCCATTTCTGAAAGTTACACATCTTATATTGCATTCCCCCAAGCTTTCAACCGAGCCTTTTGTATTCGTTCTTTCGCAACTATTTTTCCATGTATAATATTTGTGTTGTTGATGTGCCATTCGACAGCGATAACACAACCCGATCGCTACACTCGTCGGTCACCAATAACAGGTTGGGCTGAGCTCAGGCAACACCCAAGCGGTGCATATCGAAGCCAAATTGCCCCCTGACCCTTCACCCAGCCAAATCTTGATCGTACCGGATGCATCCATGGGTCCCGGCACGACCGTCTGTGTGCCACTTGAGCCCAGTCCACTATCGCCATTGAGCCCATCGACTGCGTTCAGTTGCTCCAATCGATCATCAATGAATTGCATGTTCTCTTCCAACGTGTATTTGTGCGATTCGTGTGATGCGCGCACCGTGCCTAACGTCTGTGTGAACACGAATGTGTTTTGGTTCCGTTGAATGAATCAGATATGTCAATGTCACACCTATAGAACCCACAAGCGGTGACATACGATTGCCCCAATCAAGTTCGTGAAACATCAACCTCAATGAACGCATCCAAGTCCTCCAACTGCGACCAGCCCCTCAACACGAATTGGTCGGTGGTCGATTTGCCGCTAGCAGTATTCGATATCGATCCATCTGTCACGTGGCCATCAGCGCCCTTGGCACTCATCGGCGTTGTTCTCGCGGCGTCTCCACCCTCACCACTTGTGATGCTCTCCGTTCGCTGTTGTGCTGAGCTGAACAGGTGAACTGGTATCTGCACTGGGCTGGGCTCCGATGGTGCGGTGGAATTGGATTTTGATTCTGATCAGGCATCAAAATCGTCTCACGAAAAAAGAAACACGATTGTTCACGCAAGCGACAATCTGTAGCTAGCGTGCGTGCACCGATAAATGATGGTGTCTAACCATGTCCCACAAACAAGAAACAGTTTCAAGCTAAATCAAAACAAGGTCAAATCAACCCAATCATTCCGACCCCAGTGCCAACGATAACTCATAAATAGACAAAAAGAAGCAATTTGGCCAACCACAAACCCGCCCCTCAGCCAGATAAACCGACCGTGATTTATTTGATTCAGCATCGCTCGATTCTGGCTCGTCATATGCCAATTTGAAGTAATCCGGCGCTTCTTTCCGATATCGAGGCGTCGCTGATGTCGACTCGGCGTCTGCATCAAAATCGAACAACAAAGTATTTTGGCGTCTGGTATTACAACGTTGTACATTGTCGTGGGTCTGGGTACGTTCAGTTTCTGATCGCATGTTGTCTGTGTCTGCCTGTTCGTGATTTCGTCCACCTTTTCACTCTTTCCAGTCCTGGTGTATTTATTTTCATGGCCGTAAATTCCCACATCCGGTCTTGTAATTGTTCTTCTTGCACTTAACCTTCTTCTATTATGTATTATCGAGTTGGTGTGCACGCAATAAAACAAATAAATAAGATTAGCTCGCACTGATAAAAACTTTGTGACGGCAACGAAAACATTCATTCTTCTCGCTAGCAACACCAATTAACAACAATAATTATGCGTCGTCAAAAAAACGAGCAGTCTCATCAAAACGAAATTTGACATTTGACTAAATTCATTGATGTAAACAAACACAATTCACCCGATTCGTGTGCAGCCATCAACAACCGATCAATGAAGTCCAGATCATCATCGTTCGCGTCCGAGAAATTCATAAAGTCCGGTCCGAGCACGGAGAGGTCGACGCCGCTCGGCTGCAACAATAAATCGATTCGTGATTCGAAAGTTCGCTTTCATTTCGCACATAGTGTTCGTTGTCTTTATATTTGTACCCGAAAATTTGGGTGCAAATTACAATCAGAACTTTCATACTTGTCCAAAAAGCAAAATTCTACATGCAACTTGCACTTAATATTCAGATTTCGAAAGATGCAAATTGCACTTGGTTAATTTCGAGCAACACCACTGTTGCTGTGCAAAGTGGAATTGGGTCAAACAACAAGACAAACCCAATCCTAATTGAGATTAAGTGACTCAAAACCAAACTGCCAACAATTGAGAACTCAATGAGCAGACCCGGTAACGCACCTCTAAACCACTGGCAGTTGCCATCGAAGTGTGTCTACGTGTAAAGTACTGATTGAATCGACGGGAAGATCCGCGCAACGTGTTCACGCGACGAAAGCCTGCAATTGGCCAACACGATACGAGTTTTGTAAGGATGCTAATCCAATCATAGTTTTGTAAAGAATTTTCAGGTGCAATAAAAAAAATTTTGCCTACAAATTTTAAAAATTACTACAGATTTTTTGCTTCTTGCACGTAACATTCTGGTATCATGTTGCGAATTGCACAGTAAGAAACACATTTTTGACTGAAAAATCTCAATGGATGCACCAAAGGTATGGCAAACCGGTGGTGCTTTCGGCTTCGCTCAGGGACGTCGTATTCGGTGCTTCGCCATCACTGAGCGCGCCATCCCTGAATTGATACGGATCGGGCACACGTCCATCGTAGGGCATCGCCCAACATCGGGTAGCCAAATACGATTGTTGCACGCGGTCACGTGCCGAATCCAGATAATCGTAGAATGTCGACAGATTCGGTGCTGGCTCGTTACTGCAATTATGCAGGAACAAACTTAGAATACTCCAGAACATTGCTATTGTTTTGTATAAACTGTGGAGCGAAGGAGCTGCACCCTTTTGGCAATCTAAGTACTTACATCCAAATGCATAAGGCACATCTAAATGCAGTCTGAGATTTTGGCGCAAATTACGCAGAAAGACGCCGGTCAAGCTGTACAAAAAAATCCAGTACAGTACATATCCAAAAAAAATCAACAACAGCACGTACTCCAAATCGGCACTGGAGTTCGACGTCGTGAGATGATAGTCGAGCGGACAACATCTGGGCACGAGTGACATCAGTTTGTTGGTCACCGCACCAGTCATATCGATGTCGGCCACATGTGCCACCTGACTGCCCATTACGTGCGTGCACGGCATTAGGTACCTGTAGCACTCCAATTATCATCAGTTTCGTCTTATCAACCTTTATCAGCGATGGCTTTTTTGAAAAATATTACGCACCGTGGTCGAAATTCAACCAGAAATGTATTTCGTGCTTCAGAAGCTCCGATACACCCGATTTTTTCAAAGTTAGTTTCTTTTTTTGGTTCCAGGATTGGGCTTCATTCTTTTGTGAGACAGCGGTAGGTCAGCGCAACGCAGTTCTTTCCGCTATTTGCAGGGAGGAGCGCAACATTAGCCAGCCTGCGACCTCAGCACGTTCAAGCTAAGTTCAGGATTATGCTGACGGACCAGAGACAACACCAAACCAACGCTAACTTGAGTACGAGCTCAATCAAAAGATCTTCGCAATACAACGATAGCAGTGTGTCGAACAGCGCCAATGAAACGAGACACAGCTGAAAAAAAACAAATACGAAGTTGTACGAAAACACCAATGCGGAAAAAGTAGCTACCGTGCCGACTTTATTCATACGATCAGCACGTTTTTTGAATGTTTGAACGGAACAAAAGCAGCAGATGCGATCGTGATAAGTGACTCACCTTTGTCGTGCTGTTTATGCGATCGACAAGGGAATCCAATATGCGTTTCTCGCCCTCACTCTCGACAATAATGAATCGCAGAAAGATACGCTGCAGCGCCGCCTCCGACACCGTCCGGAAACACAACTCGAGGTACGCAGTCGCTGACACAAGCTCCTCGAGGCCATTCTGTACAAAAATTGCAGTTTAATTTGATGCTCCTGCTCAATTGTTCTTCAGGACAATTACCCGAAAAAGTGGACTCCAGGTTATAAAGGTAGAGTGCATTGGATTTGAATCATCAGCTGACCTCAAACAACGCCGGTCTGACGACGGATAGCAGGAATCCGTTGTAGATGAAGTCCATCAACTGACGCAGCACTTGTTTGTGTCCGATCTGAAACATCTGAAAACACAATGCGCACTTTTTATCACACACGTTAGTTGGGTGTCAGTCTGAAAGCACAGCAACATTACATGCATAGATCACTTGCAAGGGGCTTGGTTATCAGGAAAATAACGCCACAACAGACTAAATCATCTACCAAATCGTGAAATTTAGTTTCACTCTTTCATCCACAGGTACGCTAAGCTAGCTAGAAAAGTTGACTGTTTTTCACAAACGAAGAAGCACACTGCTGCTACAATGGATAAGTTCAGTGACTTTAAGAAAGTGACAATGCCAAACTATTTCATTGCATATCGCATATAGCGAGCACATAACAGCACTGCAATGCACTGCAAAATGACGATCCGCTCAATTTGCGTGTCGCTGTGCGGTGGCATGCAACTTTTGGTTCAATCAAACCGCTTAAAAAAGCAGGCTTGCAAACATTTCCATTCCAGAATCGCCCATGCATATTTTGCGTGGCGTCAAATGCAAGCGCACTTTCAGCACATACCTGCACGACAGCATTGACAAAGAGCAGTGCTGCGTGAAACTCGGACAACGCCGGCAGGGCGTCGATGTCGGCGGGCGTGATGCGACGCCAATCGTCCGACACCGACAACGCCACTGTGAGACGACGGGGCAGTTGCGAGAAACAACCGGACAGACCCGTCGCTGAAACAATCATGGCTTGGTTGGGCGGGGAAATTGGAACGTCCTCCAATGCATGAGGCGAGGGAAATTCTCTAGGCTGCGACACAAGCACTGGGAAAACATTTCGTCTTCCCAAAAAGGAGTAAAGCCAAACTACGCCAACACGAGCCCGATTTCGCAGCTGGCAGAATGGTGAAACATTCATGCGTGGCTGCTGATTTGGGAAATGTTACACGTTGAAGAATAGAAAGTGGAGCATGATGATTTTCTCTTTCTATTACACACCACCTTCGAAATCGGGCTTGTGTTGGTGTAGTTTGCCTTTATTTACTGCATGAAGTTGCACAAACTGGCGTGAAACAAGAGCATGAATACTTTTTTGAAAACATTTTTTGGGCAACATCAGAAAAATAAGGGACAACGTCAACGGGTGGTTCAACACTGTCACTGATGGCGTGACTGACATCGACATGTAATGTTTCACTCACCTAATATAGGACAGAACGAGCAGTGTTGTCCGATAAATGCACCGACGCGTTCGGATGCTCGCGACACGGACAGAATGAGCAGGATGGCGTCGCGTGCCAGTTGACCGACGTCGCCTTGCTCGTACAGGTACGGGATCAACAATGTGAACACCAGGAAGCGCGGGGTGCCGCTGCAACAGCGCATACGTTTGTAGTTTGCGCACATTCACTCATAAATGTCCTACTGCTATTGTATTGGACATTGGCGAGCCTGCCTATCTGATGGCGATGACCTGGTGCACCGCCCGTGTGTGAAAGCAGATCCAAAAGGGAAACCAAGAAACCTGCCGCTCAACTCCAGTCAACCACAAACATTCCTGAAGTCGCTTGGTAGGGAAATCACGATATTTGTTTGCCAGGCATGCCAACATCAACTGTACGTAAATGCAACCAACGGCGGTGGTTGTTGTCCGGGCCTGGCCAGATCGGTGCCAGTCACACGTTGTGTGTCCTCGGTGGCCGAACTGTTGAAGAAGAACTCCAGGAGCGTCGTGTGCTCCGATATCTTGATGCACACTTGGTAGAGCAGCAGCACGAAATGTTTCTCGACCTCGCTCGGCCCCGACGAGCGACTCGGCGCTGACAAACTCGTTCGTTGACACCTGTTGGATAAGGGGAATGGATTAGTTCGTGACTTGGGTCGGGTACTCCCCCAGTTCGTGACCACAGCAAGAAACCAAATATATTTGCAGTGCCAAACCATCTCACGGGAATTTGCTGATAAACTAGATAGGTCAAAAAATCAAAGCTTGCTTCCAAATGCATTCCTGCGTCAGCAGGAGACTTTTTACATTTCAGACCAAAAATGGCCCATTCCAGTGACCGACGGCAAAGCGTTTTCGTTTTTCCTCGCTCTAGCCACACCGCAGTATAACACCGAGAAGCTTCGGTTGCCCTGCTGATTAGCCAAAAAAGCAAACTGTGAAACAAGGCAGCAGAAACTGACCATTCGAGCAGTCTCAGCAACGGCACCAATATCGGCTTGTGCACGAGCAACGAGTGATGTGTGTGCGACTGTGTCACCAAACCTGCAAGCACAACGACTGTCTGTCATTCCAACAAATGATCACATCTACATTCTGGGCCAAAAATAAATGTAAAAACTTTGCAAAATAACTTGCTACAATGCCCGTACTTTCATAAAGTTTGAGCATGTTGATTTGCGCCTGTTTCTGCAGATGCCCGGGTGCACGCAGACAAAACTGCAACGCCGTCGTCATGATCTCGTCCATAAAGTACTTGTCCATGATCGCGCCGATACTCGGTATCGGTTGTGCGTTGATCTAAGAATTGTTGATCCGCATGATTCAACATTAATAACAAAGCCAATTCGACATAAATGAATAAGCCAATAATTTCAGTCTGTCAGTGTCAATGCAGGTAACGCCGTCTGCGGCAGCCCGTACCTGCACTATTAATGCTCATCTGGCGAAGTACAGGCCTCAATCAGGAGTCAGGTGGTAAAAAAAGCCATGATCAGCTAACCTCAGTGAGCAAGAGGAAGGCCATTTGGTCGAGATGTTTGAACACGGTCACAATGTGCTCCTCAGTGATCACGGCACGTTCGCATGACCTCATGATAGATTGTGCCTGCAAACCAATATTTGTGTAAAACAATATAGCCCGCATAACAATACACTGCATGAAGCATGACCGTTTTGACGGTTTACGATTTAGTTTTGGAGACGGCCCCGATTTCAAAGACAACACGAATACACAAGCTCCAGCCGAAAAAAAACCGAGCCAAATGTAAAACTAAATTGTTCTTGAAAACACCGAGAAGCCATGGTGTGCGGTGCAAAACCTCAAAACACTTCCACTATACTTGCGTTAGCCTGGGGGCGCAACATGAGTGTGGTTCTTTGTACCGTCAATAGATATGTATTTCGAGATGGATGTCTGTTTTTCGCGAACCACCAACCTGTTGCCAATGGGACTCGAATGCCTCAATCCACGTGCTTGGGTCGGACGCACCAGCAACGCCCCAGGTCGGCGGTGGTTGCGCCCGATCGACACTGCTGCGTTCGAAACGACGCAACAAACTCCGCATTGTGCTCGGGGCTAAACGATCATATTGAAATTATCACGTAAAAAGGACAGGACTTGATAACATCCACGAACTCAGCTCATGACACGAGAGACACCGACAGACCAAAATTATGATTCATTGCAACATTATGATGGGAAAGCACGCCGCCCCGAAGGTAAAACGACAGTTTGGTGGAAGCAGCCAAACTAAAACATGACAGATGTACGACACCAATCAAACGGGCCTGCATGTCTTGTTTTTATCAAACGTGAACGTGAACTGAAGATATCAAGATGACAAAAAATAGAACATGAAAAATACGAATCGAGCATGATATTGGCATAGAACGAGAGAAGAATACATAAATGTACAAAAACACCAGAACAACAAACAAAATAATGCGGGAGCAATCTAGTGATGAAAACGAAGCGGTAAACTACATGCGAACCACACCTGTACAGTTCTTATGATGAATTGACTCGATGAACCCAACAAAAGACAGGCGCAAAGTGTTGAAACTTGTTGTGAGTGCCATTGCTTGAACTCACAAAATTACCCTTAGAAAAATACGGTTGAACTTACGCACCGAGTGCACAGCTCTCCGCTCAAAACAATGGCGTGTTCAAACCTAAAGTTTACAAAACAGATCTCAGCCAAAAGCTTGCGAGAAGCAAACGAAAATCACGCTCAAGAGACAAACGATATAATACAAGTTGAAATGACCAGACTCAAACACACACACAATTGTGCAAGACGACAAATCAGTTGGTAAAATGGGTGTCTGAAAATACAACTAGTCGCACCTAACGCATAATAGCAATCAATCACAGGGTCATGCAGCTAATCAGATGTCAGTCTGGCCGTGAAAGACGGCGTGAAATAAAGTGCGAACGGTCGTTCTCTTGTTGCCACCGTGCATAACAAAGAGGCTAAAGTCTCGATTGATCAATGAGCACGTTCGTGGTGCGTGGTGGCGAATCGACTAGACATGGCAGTTTGGCATAGGCCGACGGCATCGCCTGATTGCACAACGGGTGTGGTGCATCAGTGCCTGGTGGCTGTGTGGCGACCTCATCAATGATGATCATGTTGTCGTAGCAACGTCGTTGTGGAGGACTGGCCACTGTCGGGGGTCGACGTCGCGTCGATTGTTGTGGACTAGTCGATTGCGGGCTGCTGCCGACACTGCCAGTGCTCGCTGGCGTGCTCGTCACGTGACGATGACCGGTGTCGAAGTCGGGCTCGAGGAACGTCATGAACTTGTAGATGGACTTGAGCTCGAGCACGCGAAGTACAGCGCCCAACACCACGCACACTGCGCCTGAAACGGGGTCGGTAAATGCGACAGCAGTTGGAATGAACTTCAGTGATTCCTTGGCTTGTAAGTTTAACCTGCAACAAGGAATGCTTGCATTATCGCACGCAATGCATGTCAACTGCAACGATCTAGGCATGTGAAAAACAAAACTGTCCATGATAGACATCCAACATCTGCTGAATGAAAAAAGCGAAAATTAACACGCCCGATTCATCCAACTGACCGGTAATGACGACGGCCCAGAAGCACCACCCGAGCCTGAAGTCGAGCACAGGCATGGTCTCGCCGATGTCCGGAAATCGAATGGCCATGCGTCGTGGACAGCAGAGCACGTAGACGGCATCGGTCAGCCACATGCACAGACCGACCACCAGACACGACCGCGCGTAGTAGGACGGCACGAAACACAGCAGCACAACCTGGATGCACCACAACACCACGCAGAACCTGGAAAGTTGGCCAGCGGTTCCGCTGGGTTCACACCAATGGATGATGCACAAATATCAAACAGAACGACTTCGTGCGGCAATGTAGACCTGCATCCAGGTCCAAGCCTAACTGTAGGATACCATGCTTGGAATACACCTAAGCTTCGACCTGAAAGCCAAACGTACAAATATCATTGGAGGTTCACTAGCATACGAAATACTATAATAAAACGAGCGCGTAATTCAGCATTAACTGCACGCATCCAAGGCAGCATCGCACAGTGCCCACTAACCACAGCATTATCGACGTGTAGTATCCAGCGAGTCGATATTGTCTGCCCCAGATAAAACCAGCTCGATCCACCGACAGATATTCGATCACGCTTAGCACCGGATATGGCAGACCCTTGCTCAGACCGTACACGAGCTCCTTCTCCATTGAGTGCACTGCAAATGTCGCTTGCCTTCGTTCATCAGAAGCTGCTCACTATAAAAACAACCTTGAAAACGGACAGTCATGTCAACAAACCAGCATTCAGGTGGAAGCGTTCGTTGTAGTCCAAGTGCAAGTCGAGATTTTGTGAATGCCTCACGTCACTGCCTGCAAACCAAAACATGCGTTTTGCGCGAAAAAAGCAACAGATTAAAAAACATCCAGTCAGTGTCAATGTCAATTGCGAACTGTTTACCCGTGGGGTTCATTCCGAATTGCATTGTTCTGTTCTCAAGTCTAACCAGTCAAGTCGCAAACTGAATTCTTTGGTAATTGAGTTTGAGCAAGAAAATCGGGCGGCTTGCGCAGTTTCTGTCATCACCATCAGGCATGCTCAAAACGCATCGGAAAAACTCGTGTTCAGCACTAGACTTACGATCACCTTTATCAAGTCAACCAAACGTGCTTCAAGGGCACAGATTGAAAGCCCATAAATATACGGCAAACGACTCACTTCTGAGCGTGATGTTGACGTGCCTGAGTCCAACGCGAACGCCGAGAAAGGCGTCCAATTTTTCGGCGGTGAACGCTCGATAGGGCGCATATATTTTGACGTTGCCGACATGCCAGCCGGGATGGTGAATGGTGACCAACAGCACTGAGCCCACCGATAGCGTCACCACCACCGAGATCAGGCTCGACCATCGCTGCAACGAACATGAGGAGATTGATTGCTGTTGGACTGGCGTGCAGCCAGACAATTCATTTGTTGTCTGCATTCGGCTTGATTTATTTATGTGTACCCGCACGTGATCGCGTCATCCCCCTCCTCTGATATGTGTGTGGACATGCCCCACCCCGAACCAAACAACAACAAACTGATCCCATTCCTCAGATAAACAACAAACTGGCCGTGGCTTATTTTTTTGCCCTTTTTAGGGGCAGTTTGGATCGAAAAATTGAGATGCTATGTGGTAAGTGACTTCAGATTTTATTTTTTGCCAGAACAACAACTATGAAAAAACTCAAAGCTTGATACCTTGATGTAAATTGCACCTGAAAACGTTGAAAAACAAACGCTGCACGGACATATCGATATCAAGCGTTAATCCCTCATTTCACCGACAACCAAACAAACAGTGCACCAACAAACAGCCAACTCTCACATCTCCTTCACAGAGATACGCCGAATTCAATGTAAAAAGTCTGGGCCAAAATTCAAGTGATCCTTTCAATCGCATTTCGGTGCTTCGATATATACACCTGGGTGTGTACATAACCAAACTCATTCATTTTGTTCCAAGTGTACGTCCATAGCCAGCCACGTGAAGACACAACGCTCACGCGCACACACCAACACCTTGCAATGTATCACCGACAACGCATGACCGCGCACACAAGTGCACATGCATGCACTCACATTCAGCAAACAACAACAACAATAACAACGATTGTGCTTTGTGGATCATTCCAACAAACAGTTCACCTGAGAAACAAGGCAACAATAAAAAAGATACAAATAACCAAGCTTTATTCCAGGCAGCCGCTTTTGTTGATGCGTTTGTTGAGGACAAACTATACATAAGTTTGGAGCAAAACCGTCGTTAGTAATCTACTTTCGGCTGTGAGTGTTTTGAAGAACGTTGCCGTCACTTACAAAAATTAACTGACGTCCCGGACAATTCTGTCCCCAAACGAAGCTCACAATACAATACAATAGGGATCGGACAGTGTCGGTGTCGGCCCCTCAAAAAATGTCGATGGTGGCACAAAAAAAATTCCGACTGTCGGCGGTGCCCATTTTTCGGTGCGCGAACCACATGCATTTTCCATAAATAAAATTGTTTTTCACACATTTTAAGTTTCGGTGTTCTCGATTTTCAGGGTTTACATCGCTAAAAACAGATTTTTAACTTGATATCGAGTTCAGGTTTTCCAGTTGGGTACTTACCAAACCAGTAGTTTCGGAATATACTAAGATCACGTTATGAGTATGTGAGGTGAGATAAGAACTCAGATTTTGGCAATTTGCTGAAAAATAGCCTGTGAATGATAAAAAAAATGACTGATGTCGGTGTCAGATTTTTTGCCAAGTGTCGGGCGTCGGCCGAGTGTCGGCGTGTGAAAATTAAAAATTGTCGATGTCGACTCAGCAAGACGCCGACTCCGATCCCTACAAAAATACCTACTGTAACTAGACTGGGAAATATTTTCTGACTGGAAAATAGACTGAAAGTCTCAAGCCCACACAAAACAAAAACTAGCCCTCTAATGCCCAGTCAGAATTTGTCAGTCACAACAAAGAGGAAATTCTGATCCATTGTATCTGCGTCTGCGTGTAAGAGAGAGGCGAAGATGGCATCAGCTCGCGTTTCAGTTGCTGCAGCTTGGCACCTTGTTGATGTCCCCCAATAACATCACAACATTTAGATTCAGTGATCATACGTAGACATCATGATGCACATTTCGACAGCGCGTTAACACAAAAACACACACCCCGAACCATTTTCTCTGTCAATAAAACCCGCTGCATAATACACATCACTTCATCATACAAGTGGACAGATACATATCACCGTTGTGGTATCGCCAGCCAATCCATGCAAACAAACACACAACGGTGCAGAGAAATAAGTTTGTGCAAGTCGTAAACTCTCACAGAAAAATTCAGTGAAAAAGAATCCCCATATGCGGCTACATGTGATACAAGAAAAGAAACAACCAAACCAAACCAACCACGCGTGCCGTTACATGCGCGCACTGTGTGTTTTTCAACAGTGCGTTTTTTTGTCCGATAAATTAGTGGCTGAATACAATGCCATCTGAGACCGCGACAAGTATAATTGTTGCAATAAACCATGATCACCCACCACCTAATCACCACGATATAATAATATGCCAGCCAAAGCTGTCGCTGACACAAACCAAACACACTTGGTTTAAGAAAACCAACAGCCTTTTGGGCCGACACCCATATTTAGAACCCCCACATGAAAAAGTGCCTCCGCGATGATTTGGTCATGAAACTTCGCGGCCCAGGGACACTGAAAAATAAAAAAATCCCGAATGAAACCAACTTCTCTGCGAATACCCGGTAGAACGATTAGAAAGGAGAAGAGAAAGACGGCGAAGACCAGCACGATGCCCAATGTTGTCGTGTCGGTGACGACGGGCGTGCGGTTGTCCCCGTACCTAAATGTTTGCATACCGTGATTGCATTACCATTGCACATATTACAGTGATGGACATCTCGCACACGAGATGGAGATGCGTCGCCAGTTACAATCAACTTCATTTAAGATCACTGTCATTGCCGGTTTTGCGCCACGATGAAGGCGAAACGTTAACGCGACGCGATGTGAGTTCAGAATTTCGCGTATCGCACCGGTACTATACGTATACGAACCACCCATGTCGTTGGTTTCATTCCATTTAACACGAAATTTAACTGAGATCTTGAAGATCTTTTAGTTTGTTTATTTTTTAGTAATTTTATAAGTGGACTAATCAATGAAAAACGCTGATTCACGATCAGATTCGTTCAGCACGAGTTCGTTCCGTCTTCGCCACATGGATAATAACAGGTTGTGGCAAGAAAAAAGAACAAGTGAAGGCTGTGCCACACACAGTGAGTGAGTGAGGGAACGCTATGAAAAACGCAATGCTAAACACTATCAAAGAAAATGACAAACTCACTCATCTAGCAATAGCAATGTCAACACCAGCAACCAACCAGGTGGGCGCGCCGTGCGCGCGGAATGCGTCGAACCATCCGATACGTTCGTATCCCATCTCGACCACCGTCGCTTGCTGCTGCCCCTAACCACCCGTACGCGCACAAATGACCAGAAACAAGTGGCTGTTGTCGTTGTCAAACTAAGTTCGTATTGGCCAACAGAAATATCTGTCGCGCTCTCGAGGTCAAGATCGATTGACGTTACTTCAGCAGCTGCTAATGACTGACTCGTCGTTGCTGGAGATTGAATCAACGCCGTTTCACTTGTTTGTTGATGTTGATGGTTTGACGTTGATGCAAACATTAATTTTGAATCCGTGTCGAACTCGTCCCTGTCCCGGCCGGTCGTGGATCGATTGATTCACAGCTTACATTCATTCAATAATTGTACTCTTTATTTTCAAACCAGATTCAGGTGGAGGCGAGTAGAGACGGTGGGAGGACTGAGAAGCCCCTTCTTATTCGAGTGAGTACGATCCGAACTTCCTACGGTGTGGCTGACGTCTGGGTGTCGCTGTCGGTCTGCCGCTCGCTCGGCCGTCAGTTGGTGACTGAAAACACGCTCGGCTTTTCTGAATAAAAACCATAAGGCGTAATCGTGTAAGCCTAAGCCTATGTCTATGAAGGGGCCTGGCTTGGGGGAGAGGCTCCCTCATGGTACGGTACACATCAGTGTAGTTCCGGTCCGTAGGAGGAGATAGTGGACCCTCCGTTTTCTTCTGAGGGGGAGATAATGTACCCCCGAGGGGGGAAGGGGGAACAGTGTAGTGCCTGGGGGTGGGGATTCCCCCCCCTAAGCGGTAGGTACCTTGCAACCACCTCTTGGGGGAAGGGTAGGTACCTTGCAACCATCCCGGAGGGTACTTTGTAACCATCAATTTATGGTTTTCACACGCGAAAATGGGGTTTTCGACCTCAAAACACAAAAAATCGCGAAGCTTCCATATAACAGCTATTTTAGGCAAATTTTCGGCCAAAATGCAAAAGAGTACCTATTTTTTTCGGCCGATTTTGCAGCATAATGCATGCAAAAAACACTCTATTTCGGACGGGTACCTTGCACCCAGTGTGGTGGCAGGCCAATCGACCCAAGATACCCTAGGGGGGAAGGTTTCGGACTTACTCGAGATACCCCCACAGGCTACCCAAGATACCCCTATGGTCCGTCAAAAGGCGAAAAAGCCCATTTTTTTGCATGCAATTTTACTGCAAAATTGGCCTAAAAATGGTTATTTTTTTGACATTATTGCCGAAAATTGGCTTAAAACGACCATTTTTGGGTGTTTGCGCGCGGAGCGCGCGATTTTTGGGGGTCCCGAGATCGAAAAACACCTATTTTTGCCTTTGAAAACCATAAATCTACTTACTCGAGATACCCTTTGGGGTCGGCTCGAGATAGATACCCTTCCCCCATCCCCCCTAAGGGTTGACTCGAGATAGATACCCCTTAGGGGGGGGAATCCCCCCATCCCCCCAGCCACTACAGTGCTTGCACCCTTCTGAAGGCTGGGTAGGGGGGTCACTTGCAACCATCAAAATCCATCCCCCCAAGCAGTGTTGGAGGTACTCTGGAGGGGGATACCTACTGTACCGCGCTCGGAGAGGGGGGGATACCTGCTGTACCAGTACCAGAGCCGATGGC
>JASAMV010008672.1:0-52181 GCA_030248065.1 Rhynchonema sp. JSB1_4
CCTCGGCCCGGCGCAGCAGGCCCTGTCCTGTGGTCGGCCGGCACGGCCCGACCCTACCCGACATGGAAAAAAGCACGCCAGCCCACTGTAATTCTTGGGGGAGTCTGACCTGACCCACAAATTTGGACCGGGCCGGAGATTTAGGGGGATCGGGCCGGGCCGGCCTTACCACCTCTGCTTTTGACGACTTTTGACTCTTCGACAGGGCCGCAGATTTGGACGACCGATCTTGACCTCTGGCTGATTTCCACCTCTGGATGGGCATGGGACCTCTATTGCAAATTGCAAAATACAAAGGTAAAACACAGGAACGGGTTTCTCTTTAATTTCAGCGTGGAGGAATATGCCTGCAACCCATTTTTTACATCCGCTAATCCAAAAAGCAATGACGTTTATGAAGTTTGAGGCAACATTGCAACAGAAGAAAAACAAGGTTTTTTTAAATGTGTTTGTTTTTTAAAAGTTGACACTCTTAAAAAAGACAAAAATTAAGCACAGGATATTTTCGACTTTCTTGTCCCCTCCCAAGAATGCACGAAAAAATCTGCTCAATTTTGGGGCCATAATTCACAAACCGGTGGACCGCTGACCGGTACTTTTGACTACGGTAAGTTACGGTGGACTGTCATAGGGAATGATCTGATCTGCAAGCATAGGAGCCGTCATCGGAAATGGTTTACGATGTGGGATACGGTGGCTGTGGTGCCTGTGCTGGAGCTACACCGTAGTGAAAATTACCGGTCAGCGGTCCACCGGTCCGTGAATTACGTTCCCCAATTTTCACCCTGAAACGCAAAAGTTTTCTCCCGAACGTAACGTGTAGCCAAGTTTTTTGTCACTTGTGGTCAATTCAATTCCAACACCTTGTGGTGAACTTGTCGCTCAAGTTTCTATGTACACCTTCCTTTCATTTTTTCTTCGACTCTGGAAAAAGTTCACTTTGCCGACCTTAAAAAAAGCAAAAAAAAACTTATTTTTTTAAACTTTGAACATTAAACTTCTGAAAAAAGAAGAAACGATTTTGCGTACACAAGGGAAAGGGCAACCCCAAAACTTCAAAAATTAGCTAATTTGGGAAACATTTAGTGTCAAAAATTGGAAAAGTGCGTCCTCCAGATCTCAAGCTATGCTCGCCTCTGTTGGCAAACCAATGTTTTATGTGAACTGCAGTGATGAACATACTCCTTTGTCATCTTGGCCCCCTCGGACCGATTCTTACAATTACTTTCGTGGATCAGTCTATATTTGCCAACTTAACTTTCAACTTTTTTTTATCACCGGTCAAGCACTAGGTGTTGTCTGCAACTGCAAGCTCGCAGGACGAGACAAAATGTACCGTATCAGTCTTCCCCAGAGTGAAAAAATTAAAAAAAAAAAAAACCCTTTTTTTTAATTTTTATTTCCCCAAATCCCAAAAATAGCTCTTTTTTGTCCCACAGGAAAAAAACAAACAAAAAAAAAACAAAAACTGACAGTTTAGGTCATTGGGTCTTATACAGTTAGGCAGATCTAAGCAACACGCTAGAAAAGGGTTGAAACCTGTTTATTTTGCCTCAGAACACATAGAATGACTTCATTTAACCACGTTTTCTTCCCAACATGAGCGTTTTCCAATTTTTCTGGCATATTTTTTTCATCCGTTCGTAATAAAAAAACAAAAATTTAAAAAAAAAAATATTATTTTTTTATTAAAAAAAAAAAAAAAAAATATATAATGAAAAAACCCCATCCCTTGCCCCCCCCTGCCCAGTGACAGTTTAGGTCTTGGGCTTATACAGTTAGGCAGACTAAGTGACACCCTGACCCAAAGACTAACTGTCGGCCTGAGACAAAGCCTAAACTACCATTGGGGGGAAGCTGGACCAGTTCCAGAGCTAAGACAAAGTTCTGAATTCAATCTCAAAAACACCACACGCATTGTTTCAGATCACACATATTGATACCGTATTTTTGGGTTACAAGGCTTGTTCACAAGAAGCTATAAAAGAGTACGAAAGTTGAAAATAAAACACTGTAGTGGTTAAAAAAACTATAGGTAGGTAAATTCTTCATTTTTTATTCGTTCTTCAATAAATCTTCACATGTTTGCGCGTTCCGTCAATTCCAACGTGTCCAAACCGATAGCCTTGCTTTCAGGTGGATTGCGCACGACCGGCGGTTGACTGACGCCCTCCGCATCGGACTAGAAAGGAAAGTCAATAGATAAATCAAATCCAGGCTCATCGTAGTGTCTCTTCTTTTGACCGATATTTTGGTCCGAAAGCTGTAAAAGTGACCGGAGATGCCGAGTCGGTCTCGGTCTTACTGTGTCACTATGGCCGACTGTAATCGATCAATCATACCTCATCATACAATCCCCTGTTCGGTTGTTTGCTGGGTTTCTTCGACTTCGCTGCTGGCGGCAATTGACTTTCTTGCGTCATCGGACGTCCGCCTTCGATCACTTCAACTGGTGAGCCGTCTTCGGACTCGTCCTTGAAAATCAGGGGGACGTTTCAGGCACTTTGAACATTTTCTACAGCAGCACATGATCAAACGCAAGACTTGGTGAGAGGAATGGATGCCTTTGACACGAACATTTCTCAATTATTATTCAATCTTTTGTGCAGTGCAGCAAGCAGTATAAAAATCCATAGAAATCGCGGATTGGAATCTTTTGCGTTGAGCAAAATCAGTGAACGGACTTTTTGGTATTACGTCCCTTCCGGTGTGCATCACAGGTCCTATCCGATCACCAACTTTTAAGTCGGCCCTAAACTTTCGGAATTCGCTTTGATTTTAAAGACCCAAATTTACCCCCAGTCCTCTCTCACCGTGATAGTGGATCCGCTGCTTGCGACCTCAATTGCCATACCCAACAGAGCCAATCCAGCGATGATGTAGATCGCAGCGAAGAACATGAGAATGCGATAATCCCACGTGTTTGGGTTCTTCTCAACGCCAGGGTACAGGTCGCCAAATCCGATTGTTGTCAACGTTATGATGCTGAAGACAATTTTTTTGGTTTGTGCACCATTACCACCTTTTGTTAGGTAGGTTTGACACAAATTTCAGTGATCTTTAACCTCGGTTAGGTATAGTCCGTCCACCAGCTCATGGCACTTTGTGTTGCTGCGGCGTTGGCCCCTCCCCCCCCTCCTAAAAAAAAAAGCCGAGGATAGGTTGCAAAAAACTTAAAAAAATAATAAAATTTCGAACGATTGAATTCGATCAAATTTAAAATTAAATTAAATTAAAACATAAATTTCAGTGATCTTTAAAAACCTCAGGTTAGGACCAAAAATTATTCTTAAACCAAATTCCCTCAAAAAAACGAAGGAAGGAAACAACCGCCCCACCACAATCCAGGGGGTACGTGTAGGCTTTTGCTATAGTGTTTCCTTTTTATGCAAGTCAAAGGAAACATGCTACCCCACGTTATAACTCAACTCCAGTTTGGGGTCGAGATTTCAGAAACCAATGAAAGAGATTAAGAATGTGTCCTTGTTAATCCAAGCAGCACTCAGCAGCAAACATGGTGAAATGTTTCATTGACATGCTGGTAGCACACAGGCACAAAGCTCACAGCGAGCATGTGAAACATTGTTGTTGTTAGAATCCACAGGCAAACTTTGACACGTTTTTGCCAGCTGCCTGATTGAATCGAAATTGTAATCTCGACCTCAACTAGAAGTTCAGTTATAACACGGGCCCCCCGCATTTCCTTGGACCAAGAAAAACAGGAAACACTATACAATATCATGCCTATTGTTGACGAGCAGCTGGCAGATCCCAGTGGGGAAGGCACACATAAAATGTTGTAGGTCGTTTCGACCAGTTTGCGGTGCACCCATATTATCAGTCAAAATAACCACATTATGTAGCTGTGTGAGGCTGTGTGCACCGGTTTAAAAAACCTAAAATCAAAAAGTAATATCCAAATACACTAATGAGCAAACTCACCAACAATAGAGCGAATTAACCAACGACCATTTTTCCTCGGTTACTGAGAAAATGAACATTCCGAATATCGTGTACACGAACACAACGCACCCGACCAGACACTTGGGCGACGGGGCTTTGTCGTAGTGATATCGGGTGGTAAGGATGACCGTGTCGTACTGTAACAAGTGGATTACGGTAAGTCTGGTATACTGTCACTGTGGTGCGCAGGACATGAGTCATGCAATAATGTGCTTTCTTGTTGTCTGATTTTTCACAAGCCGGTAGCGCACCAGATCATCGTCAGTGTAAATGTGTACCATAGACAGAAACAGAGCCCTTAGAAACACGTGAAAATGGGCTCTAATTACAGCTTCTTGTTGGGAGTCGCAGTTAAACAAGTTGAACTCGGGCGTGACGATCGCTATATGCCAGTGCTCGAGCTTGAAATTTGCACGTATATATTTTTTTCTGATTTATTGGGTAATTGAGATCTGGCAGATTCCAACTGCATTGCTTCACTGGGCATAATAACAAAAGTCACAAACACGTGTTTGATCTGCAGCATTGTAAAATGCAAAACTACGCATTTCAAGCTCGATAAAAGTAAAATTATTAACCTTTCCTGGTGGTTTAGTTGGCTTGAGCGGCTCGACCTCAACATCCTTCCTGCTTTTCTTCTTCGTCTCGTTGTCGACCGGTGACGACGGCCGGGGTGGGGTCATTTCACCCAAGTCATTCTTCAAAATCGCCTTTCGCTTGTTGCTCAGTCCTCGACACAGACACCGATTGTAGCCCTTGATTAGCAGTTTGGCCACACCTGAGAGATTCGAAGATTATAGCCGGACACCTTGTTCAGGGGAAAATAGAGAGAGAAATGAAAAGAAAATGTTGACGTCATTTGATGTACCTGAGCCCACGCGCAGTAGAAACGCTGAGAAGAGTGGAATAGCCATCAGCGTGTACACGATACAGATCAGCTGACCGTACTCGGTGTCGGGCGAAATGTGACCGTAGCCTGCAGTAGAGTGATTTCATATGCCTAACTTACAGTTACTTTGATGGATGGCATACAGTAGACAATGGGTTTGTCTTGGTCAGGTTCCTGTTTTGAAAGATTCGAAACTTCCTGTTTCTTTCGACCGCATCGTAAAGCTCCTTGTTTTTTAGTAAGAGCAACTACACGGCACATCTCGAAACATGCTTCCAATTAAAAACAATGGTTTGACCAACACAAATTCATCCGTAACTTGGCCACCAAGGTTGATACCGCCATATTTATAAGCATTATGCATTGCACTGGATCCCTACACAAACATGGTGCACCAGGCCATCTTCAGTGCGTAACGAACCACCACAGAATCAATTAGCTTGTACAAACTTTTTTTGGAAAACAAACGGAAATAAAAAAAGCAACACCGACCAATGGTAGTCAAAATTGTCGCCGTGAACAGGATCGAGTTCAACAGATTCCAACCATATTCCTCCTGGCCCGAGTCGAAAGCATTCTCATTGCCGTGTATTGTCCCGTCATAGCCAGCGTCGGCAATTGCTTGCACTATACGCGCTTGTTGGTCGTCGAGCAGCTGAAACATCATTTGGATCAGGTAGTGAAATTTGTCTACTAGTAGATACGGTATTTAGAAGTTTGTTCGAATCTTTTGTCACTTTGTATAACATTGCATAAACTCAGGCGCGTAGTTTTTTGAGTCACGTAGCGAAGCGCAATAATATTGTGCATTCGCGCTGACGACGACCTGGTGCACCACTCGGCCTGTCTTTGCGAACAGGCGAAACGGGAAATCCAAAACACATCTGTTCAGATTGCCAGTCCACTGCGCATTTCGTGCTTGATCTACTTTGGGTCAGTGCATGAACCCTCAAGGTGTGATGCTAACGGCAAGAATGAGCTTTCACCAAACTAATGATCTGAGAATGAAAGCACTAATGGTTGACCACCTTCTTATATTCCTTCACCGCCCATTCCCTGGGAATCAGTCCGCTCGCCAGCACATCAGCATGCGGAGGATTGGTGGTGGCTTTTTGTGTGATCACGTGAATCTCTTGTTCGATGTCCGACCAGTTTTGCTGAAATTGGCGCTTTTGCAAATAAATTCTATTTTGCGAGAAATGTTGCTCACCTTAATCCATTTGCCATACTGCCACGCCGTTTCGGCTGCTTTTTCCTCATTCGGGAACTCAATCAGGACGAAAATAAAGCCTGAAATTTCGATCTTTAATAATATATAATTTGCGCTGTGAAGGTGAAACATCACGTGATGTAAGCGGTATGAATATGCAGAATGAATGAAATAGGATATAAAAGCAACGATAAACGAAAGTACCTCCAAACGCGATATACAGACAGACAACCAGCAATAGGCCGACTTCGGAGAACAGAAACGCCATGAAATGTTGACAACATGTGCGCTTCGGCTTGCCTTTGTTCACCAACAATGGGCCGTCATTTTTGTCTTCTGTTCCGTCACCAATACCGTCGTCCAGGCCATTTCCCTGAGATGATTGAACTTAGGCCAAAATTATCATTGGGCTAACTTACCAAATGCTTGAACATGTTTTCACAAACCAACAGTGCGGTGATGCATTCGCACTGACGATGACCTGGTTCACCAGTGGTGAAAAAGGTCATCGTCAGTGCGAATGCACCACGATGGCCACGTTAGCGATTTATGATGTCCTAGACTAGAATAATTCCACCAAGTTTTCGAGTCATACCCCTTTATGTGCGTCGTCGCCAATGTTCATCGCGTCGCCCACAGCAGCCCTCCACGCCATGGCCCGCTCGTCGGTGTCGATGTAAGCTGGGATCATGTTAGAGAGTCACTCGCAATGAAAGCAGAATGTTCAAAAGTTGTTACTATAAAGACAAGACTTACTGCCAGCCATGTCTATAACTGCAGGCGTCCCATCCGATGACAACAGTTGTTCACGCACTTGTGTGATTTGAATGAATGATAAGCGTATCGGCCTAAAAATTTTAGGTGTAAAAAACAGCTTCCTTCTGTGATAGACTTGAATATGACCTATAATAACAACGAATAGCGTCACATGTCCCGACAGAAAACCACGAACTTGGTGGATATCGATTTCAACCCATTGAGCTGAGCTTTGAGCAGGGCGCGTGCCAACCCAATCGCGCGCAGTCATGGCAACACCTCGGCATTCTGACATCAATGCTCATTGTTTTCAGAAGACAATGGCGTTCTTTTTGTTATATATGCTCCAATCTTGCGAAGTTTTATTTTTTACCGGATTTGGGTTTAAGAATCAATTAAGTTAAGAATCAATGCGCTGGATGCATGTGCGAACACAATCAGGGATCCAATTACCAAAGATGTGTATAGTCCGTCCACCAGCTCATGGCACTTGTGTTGCTGCTGGCCGCTTTTCCCCCCCCCCCCCTCTTCATAAAAAAAAAAAAATAGAGGCGATTTTGCAAAAAACTTAAAAAATAAGAAAATATGTCGAAAACGATTGCATTCGATCAAATTTAAAATTAAATTTAATTAAAATCGATAAAACACGTCGATTTCATAAAAACAGCAATTTAGGGCAAAAATAATTTTTTTTGGAAACTCAATTTCTCTTTCATTAGAACGTGGAGGAAGGGAACAAACCAACCAGCAGCAACACAAAGTGCCATGAGCTGGTGGACGGACTATAATCTCACAAATTCAACACAGGTGCACGAAACAACGGCATCACTTTGTTTTCAAAGCCTGATCTTGAATTATTCGCTTCATCTCGTCTTCCTCCGGGTTGAACTGTTTCGCAAAATCCTCATCCAATTTTGTGATCATCTGAAATGAACAGCTCATAGAGCACAATTTGTCTATTGAGATCCCGTTCAAATACCCGTAGGGCAGATTCATGTTTGGTGTGTAACTTGATTGGCATGCGACGTCACGCCACAAGTTCTCCTTTGTCTAGAGCGAAATGAATACAGCGAGAAAACAGCCCCAAACTTCTTCTTTTCTTCTTTTCCATATATAACGTACCTTGACAACAGCCTCAGTGATGATGTCAATGCCCATGGCTAACGTTGCCAATCCAACAATCACATAGACGGATGCCAGCAGCAACAGCAATTGACCACCGATGCTGTTGCTGCCGTTGAAACCGGGCACATAATCGCCCAGTCCGATTGTGGTCATTGTGATCAGGCTTTGAATGCAATGGAAGAGAATAAACATGAGCATAAACACATTCGCGAACATAATTGCACTGAAGATTGTACGCACGTATAAAAACTGAAGCGCATAAACAAAAAGGTAAACAGGAAAAGGAACACAAACATAACCAAAAACACAAACATAACCAACCAGCAGTAAACGGCGTTTATCACACTCCAGTCCTCTTCAAATGCACGAAAGAACAGCGCGCCGAAGAACACGTAGAACATGATGAACAGACAGACAAAGAACGCTCCGGGGGTTGCCGACCAGTAGTCGAACCGCGGTGCCGTCACTGTCTTCGAATACTGCAATGTTGATTCATCTTTTAGATTACAGTCCTTCCTTATTAACATAAAGCAATCACCACCAAGAACTAACCACCAGCATTCTCCACTTGTATGGCACACTCTTTCGATCGCAATCCGTTAGCGCCTCAATTCCGCCCATGATGTTCAGAATCAAGGATTCTTCGCGTTTCTCAGCGAACGGACGACAGATGACTCGGTTATAGAGGAAACGAATGAAACGACCGATTCCTGATCGATTAATTTGTCTTTAGATTGATTGGAATAACTCCGTCGTTCTGCTCCGTGATCGGTACCTTTTCCGATGCGAATGGCGAATATTGAGAACAACGGGATGCCGATCACTGCGTAGAACTGACAGAGCAGACGAGTCAACTCGGTGTTGGGCGTTGCGTGACCGTAACCTTTGTTGATTGATTGAGAGACACTTTACATCCTAATCAATCTTTATCATTCAGTTATTCATTCAATCGATCAATTCGACACACCAATTGTAGTGATCGTTGACGCAGCGAACAGCACCGAACTCAGTGATGACCACTGGTAATTCTCGTTCTTTTCCTCGTGCACCGTGCCATCATATCCGAGCTTGATCGCTTCAACGATCGTTATCTGGTATTCATCGAGCAGCTGTGAAGCGATGATGCGCATTGACGTTATTTGTCGATTGATCCAAGAATGTTTGAATCACAGCAATTCGATTCGCTCACCCGTGTGAATTCAGCCATCGCCCATTCCCTCGGTATACCGACGACATCGTCGTGCTCGTTCACAACCATCTGTTTGACGCGAACAATCTCGTCGGCGAGTTTGGATCGATTCACCTGCGCGAGCAAAATGTAGATATTGCTTTTGCTGACCGCAGAATTCCGTATGAGTCCCCAGGTGGGCTCTTATGCGGGAAAACTTTCAACTAAAAGCCGTGGGCGCTTATTTGGGGGATGAAAAAGTTTATGCCTTGAAGACAAAAAATATAGCATGGCACTACGGCTTTGTTTCCAATTGATAGCACGTGCAAATCATGTTTCACTTTTTTCACATCAGCCGCCACCGATCCAAATAAGACACCGGGTGAGCTCTTATTTGGAAATATTCCTAATAAGAGCCCTGGGCTCTTGTTTGGGAAAATATTTTATTTTCAAATCTCATAACAGATGCAAAACCCCGGAGTTCTCCAGGAGTTCATTGATTGAGCAATATACATAGATTATTAGTTGATTGATTGATTCCAAAACGACAGAAGCCAAACAAACCTCAATCGCCTTCGCCACGTCCCTCACTTCGGTGGCCACTTTTTTCTCGATCGGATATTCTATCCCGTGAAACATCAGTCCGCCAACAATGATGTAGAACGTGACCACAACGACAAGGCCGAGCTCAGAGAACAGAAAGGCGACCACGCGGATTGGTAGTGACCGTTTGGGTTTCTCCTGTGAGAAATTGAGATAGTAAATGTACTATTAGGTTACCCTGTATCACACAAATAATACAAGCACCTCCTTAATCGGTACCGGCTCCTCGTTTTGAATTGATTTCTTCTTCCCGTCATCGCCAGCTGTTGTGGTGGTTGTATTGGTCGTCCACGAACTCAGAGTGGTTTGAGCTGCAACATACGTGTGTCTGGTAGAATTTTCACTGATGTTTTAAAATTAAACGGCTTACAGCTTGCCGATCCGACCTGACGCCGTCTTAGCTTCGCCCAAATTGGATTCTTCTTACCGGTCATATTTCTTGTATGGTGCAGCTTTACTGCTGAACCTTGCAACCTGACGAAGAATTGAGTTATGTACTGCATGTAACTGAGCCAGCGAGGCTTGCATAGGTTTGGACTGCTATTGTCTGAGTTCTGCCATTGTTTCACACCCGGTAGCTGATGTAAGCACTCTTTGTAATTTTGTTCAGGTTCACATGCATGCCCTTGGCCACTACCTACGACGACATTTGTATATGAACTGCAGAGAGAGTTCATGGCCTAACTTCAACAACACGCAGCCGTTAAAGCTGCTGGTCAACAACCCATCGACCTCGCTTAATCTTGGGGGCAGTGCACTTGAAAGGGGGGATCTTTACTCCTCTTTCTTCTTTTTCCTCTCTCTGGTGTTACCCTATAAAACGGGTTCTCCGGCCCCCTCACGCACTTCCACTTATATAATTATATATATCTCTCACATTATTTATTTCTCTTTTTATACTTTTCTCAATTTTTATCCAAAAACCTGGTGTTTTTTGGTCCCCGTTTTCTTCGCCGATATTTTTAAGCATCTGCGATTGACCAGCAAATGTGTTGATCGGACACGTAAATCCTGTAATTACTGTGTACATAACCTGTGCTTTTGAGTTCTCTGCACCAAACACAGCTAATACAATAATTCGGACAACACGCGCAAGTCGGTCATTATCAGCGCGCGAGCTCAAAAACAACGTGCAGATTCGAGCACTCAAAAATGTTTTGTCTTTTTTGGGGTCGCGCACGCCCATAATGACCGACTTGCGCATGTTGTCCGAATTATTGCGTTAGCTGTATTTGGTGCAAAGAACTCAAAAGCACAGGTTATGTACACAATAATTAGAGGATTTTTGTGTCCGATCAACACATTTGCTGGTCAATCGCAGATGCTTAAAATTATCGGCGAAGAAAACGGTGACCAAAAAACACCAGGTTTTTGGAACTAAATGACTTCTCCTTCAGGATACAAGCTGTTTCCATCTGCAAAGCTTATATCAAACTATGAAACAAACTTGGTTCTTATATTCTAAAAATAAAAAACCTTCCGAAAATTCCCCTCCCCACAACCCCCCAAAAATTTTTTTTTTTTTCCACGGGCACACACCCACACCCCCCCACAAAACCACAACAACCAACCAAACCCCCCCCCAACCACCCAACAACAACACAACCCACCCTTAAGTGCCCCCAAGATTAAACGAAGTCGATGGGTTGTTGACCAGCACCTTTAATCATCTGTTCTTATGTATATACATATACCTGAATAACGCGCGATTCAAGTTGTTTTGAAATAGTACGATGGAAATGAGGTGAGAAGACAAGTTTTGTTCCACCGCATTCTGTTTCGAATTCGATGTTCCAGATACTGTAGCTGACCTTCAAGTGGCAAAAAAGAGTACCGATATGAATCATGTTTTGAGCAGGGTACTATGCATGATACAATACAGCACGCCAAAGAACGCAAAATGGCACTTCTGATGGATCAGAACACCTGCTCATCCTAACAGTTGACAACAGAAGCTGTACAATACAACTTACACGTGACACTGTATGTTCACTGATGAGCTGCCTATTTCGATTCATAGCTCAATAGTACCATGACAACTATAGTGTTTCGTGAAACAGGACACTGTAAGCGCGCCAGAATGTAGAACCGCCGATCTTGTTATCTTGATTTTGATCTTCATTCGCTGTAACTGATTTGGCACTGGGACGAACACCAATTTTAAAAAATGCTAGCGGTGCACCTTGACCAATTAGCATGGAATGTTCAAACAATATCGAACTCACTGGTCTATATCGTGCTTGTGGTCAGTGCAGCCGGCATCGTCATACCCGTGTTGGCACATGAAGCGCTGAGGAACAAAAATGAATGGGTGCTATTGACGGGTGAGTCAGCTGAGCGATCGGTCGTCGGATCGGATATCCGTCACGTGAGAGTTTTGAAACACAGAGAAATTCCGAGATTTTGCGAGATCACTAATTTCGTTAGGCGTAAAAATTGTTCCCTGATCTGATTTGAAAAACTTTTACGCTGGTTGAAATTAGTGACTGCAGTAAATCTCTACCAAGACAAGACTGGTAATCCTATCCGATCCGAAAGTTTATATTTCTCCAACTGTTTGACATTATATAACTTGGTGGACTGTGTTACAGCTTTGTGCATTACGGATGGAGCGATAGCCCTTGCAGGGTCCATGTTCTACGTCATTTATTATGATCACCACGTCAGCTACAACACATCGGTAAATTAACTTTTTAGGGGTTTGAGACGTTGGAAAATAGTGTACTGATTGGCTTGTGGCCCGCCTGTGGTAAACGGGTGTGCTTTGTGGGCACGCGCCAAGGCATACGACGCGTGATGGGGTTGTGGTTTCGCACCAACGTTTAGTGTACAGGCTGCCTGGGTTTCGTCATTCAGACGGACCGTCAGGGCTAGCCCCAAAAAATCTGATGGCACAGTTTCAGAGCCACAATTTTTTTAATCCAACCCTGCATGGTGCTTGGAAATTTTTTTCACTCGCAGACCTTCCACGTTCCGAAATGGGAGTGCACTTTGTTACCGCACAACATTCTATGGGACGTGTTCACGGCTCCACGAGGTACGGTCAGTGTTATATGTTACGTGTCGCACACAACAAGCAGATCTGGCTAGAAAAATTTGACCGAACGCAGGATACATTGTTATATTGATCAGCGTCGACCGACTTCTGCTGGTCAAATGGCCAACGTTCTATCTGACCAAGGTTTGTATCGTGTTGTTCTTCAACCGATCATTCGTTCTTTTTGCAATCTCATGAACCCTGTGTGTGTGTGTGTGTGTGTGTGTGTGTGTGTGTGTGTGTGTGTGTGTGTGTGTGTGTGTGTGTGTGTGTGTGTGTGTGTGTGTGTGTGTGTGTGTGTGTGTGTGTGTGTGTGTGTGTGTGTGTGTGTGTGTGTGTGTGTGTGTGTGTGTGTGTGTGTGTGTGTGTGTGTGTGTGTGTGTGTGTGTGTGTGTGTGTGTGTGTGTGTGTGTGTGTGTGTGTGTGTGTGTGTGTGTGTGTGTGTGTGTGTGTGTGTGTGTGTGTGTGTGTGTGTGTGTGTGTGTGTGTGTGTGTGTGTGTGTGTGTGTGTGTGTGAGATCGACTGACCGATTGCCAAATGTGACATCGACCAGCATCGGCCTTGCAGGTGACCCCGAAACACTATGTCTGGTTGATCGCTTTGTTCATTGGTCACGCATTGCTCATCACGATTGTTTCATTCACGATCCTGTACTTTGATCGCACGATTACGGCCGAAATCAATGTGTGCAACCCGCTGGCCTCGCTACCCCAACCTGCATTCGTCTACAATCTGTTAACGTTCATGCTTGGTGAGCGTAGTAAAATGAAGTAAAATCGTTTGTCAGAATTTTAGGGTCGGGAAGTCGGTCTATTGTCCTTGTTTTTGTCAAAACCTTACACCCCACATGGTATATATTGTATATGCATGCAGTCACCATCTTTACTTGAGGCCCCTGTGCACTTGTATGTATTGGGGGAATCTTGAACAAGATATGCCATCAATCACTTATTATCTATAAGGTGACGGAAAACGACGGGTTCAGACTGTGTGTTCTCAAGCGCAATGCAAAATGTTGCCCCGAATTCCCCAGTTGGGAATCCGACCCAATGTCTCCTTTTCAAATGAATTATTCCGCCACAAGAATGACACATCACTTCTATTTCCAGGCCCCATAGTCAGTGTGTTCGTACAGATTGTGACTGTCATATCGCTCAAGATCCGGGACTCAAGGGTTAGAATCAGAATTCAGGGCTTTTTGGCATTATTTAATGGTGCTCCTGGTGTTTTAATTGAACTTCGGTGCGTTGTTTGATTATTACTAGTTTGCCAGCGTGAAAGTTATTCGGTTAGTTTTCTATGGATGCTGCATTTCCAGATCGAGACCGCCTTGTGTCACCATCGTGGTCACATTTCATTCGCGCAACGTGAATTCACTCGTCGTGTCAATCTATCCGTCTTGATGACGTGCACTTTCATCGTTGCTCCGTTCCTGGTTCAGGTTTTAGTGTTTTTTGTACACTTTTCCTATGTTTTAAAATGACTAAAAACATTCACAGGAATCCCTGTGTCATTATCTTCAAAAATTTACATATTTTTCTGTTACTGAAATTATCCGTCTGCCTGAAACTTGGTTCGTCAGCTCCAAACATTTTGAAATGGCCATTCAAATTGTAATGGCTTTTCAGCTGTTCATCAAGTTTATCTGGTGCCAGAAGAGCATGATGCGTGAAGCGATCACTGGTTTTCTGTACACGTTGCCAAGGTGAGCAGCTAAAAGACAATGACTTTCACATTTTACTCATTAGGGTTTTTTGAATTTTGCTGGCAGCTGACCCTTATCCACTCTATCCCTTATTACGGGTAAAATAAGCACTAAAACATCGTTCATAATTCAGACTAATGTACGTGCAAAACCCTGTCTAGGCCTTTTTATTGAGTTGTGTTGGAAAGACCACCTAGTCAGAATCAGAACACGACTCTTCAACTCAGCGTGCACACAAGGAGGGTAGTGTCGGAAGGCTTGCTCCTGTAGCCCAGGCTCCCAAAAACATTTCTTTTTTTAAATCTTCCAGCATCAGTCCAATCGTCAACGCGATCGTATTTCTTCGCGAAAACGACATTCTTCATCACGCTTGGAAGGCTGTGCTGAAAGGCAAGAGATTGCCGGCAAATGTGGACCGTTGGAATACGAAACAGGACAGGGAACAGAATCATGTGCTGTTGGCTGAAACCAATCTGTAACATCACAAAATATGATAATGCTTATCGAATTTGAATGCACTGAACGATTAAAAATATGAATTTCTCGAAAGAAAAATAGAAAAAGAAAATAAAAGAAAAAGAAAAAATATGAAGATATGAATAATAAGAGTAAGTAATTCCAAGAAAATGTGTAAGCCCTTAGGCTACTGTCATGCTTGATCTTGATCGGTGATCACGTGACGTGCCAGTTCATTCACCACCGCTGTCCAATTTCATTGACTCTGCGTGGTGCAGTGCACATAAATGTTGATTTGTTTATTTTGCCCAATCGTTTTCATCGGTTCTGAACTAAAATGTGGTTTTCATTTCATTATCGACGAGTCACTTCTGCCCAACTTCACACAAAACAAAGCCATACAACCAAAGGTGCTCGTCTGATTTGAACTTGAAAGTGAAAACACAACTTTTCGTGCCGATTCACACACCTCGCTTTATGTGCATGTGTCTTGGATCCAAGGAGAGTCGCCCCAGATGCCCGATAGATAACCATTATTTTCTTTTGGAAAAGTTTTTCTTTCTGTTGAATGTCAATGGTGTCAAGACCGACAAAAAACGTGAGACAAAGGTAGCCAACATTGTGTTTGTGAAGCGATGCTCAAACGGAAAATCTGATTTGAAAAGGTACACCAAGTTGCCTGTCGAAAAAGTTGTGCACGGCAATAACATCCATCCACGGCAAGAACTTTAACCATTTGAAATAATCCGAACAGCTCCCCCACTCCGCTTGTTTTCTTTTTTTGCCAGCATCGCGCGTGTGCTGTTGCGGTGCGGCGTCACACACAAGCTTGTGTGTGCGCTCTCTGAAAATATTTTCGGTTTGCAAGCCACAGACAAACTGAAAACTGGTTTCAGTATTTTGTGTGCGCACCTGACCAAACGTTGTACGGCGTAGCAACGCACTTTGACGTGCAAAGTATAATGATCAAAATAATGTAAACTTTTGTATTTTGTATCGAAATTGTGCTGTGCCCAATTATTTATTTCTGGGTTCATGCTTTGTTCGTTTGTAAATCAACCTTATCGGTGACGGTGAGTAACTTCCTTGGTATGTTGCATATAATATCAAACCACGATTCACTATTTCAGCAGCACTTGTAAACATTTGGCCCAGAAAACCAGTCATTTTATCACAAAACTTCACAAAAAAACAACAGTGTTTTGCTTCCCCACGTTCCATTGAGTTTGAAATCAACACACAATCTGTGTGTGGTGCTCTGGTTGTCATGAACCTTATTTTTGGGTTAATTCTGAATGTTTGAAATGCATACACACAATAAGTGTAATCCTTGTTTGTGTGGTTATTAGTTTTTTGTTACGTTGATATTACCTCGGATATCTTGTTCAAATTTCTGTCTTAATAAATCTCAACTGACTGAAATGCTCTTGTGCAGACGTTTTTCTTCGTTCGTGTTTTTTGCGTTCTTGGGAGCAAACTACTGGGTTTTGATGTTCAAATAGAAATAATCGGAATGTGGACATCAATATTCAGACACTATGTAATCTAAGTTTTCGCGATAGTTCTTTCCAATTGCCTTCATCGTTCCATAAAAAGTTTGTAAGACAGGATTTGCAAGATGTTCTAAAGAAACCAAAATTTTGTTCTCAAATCCATAGAAAATGTGAAAGTTTTGCAATTTTATCACAATTCCGACCTCGTTTCCTTCCCGAACAGGATGAGAAGAAAATCACAAAGTATAACGTCAGATCAGAATTTCTTGGCGGCGTACTTTTTGTCCCCCCTGTAGTTTACGAGAGCGACGGATTGTTCAAACATACAATAGCCTATGTGTGTGTGCTATTGAGTCCAGTTCACTCACACCTCTGTGCGTCACGCACGTTCTGTGTGAGGTTTTGCTACGCAGTAAAAGTCCAACGCCAATGCCCGGAAAACCAAGAGTAGAACCCTGGAACAAAATAACCGCTTAATAAACACCTGTGTATACAGAGTGGCAGGTCCGAACGTTCCTGCAGGACCATTATTGTTCAGATTGAAATTTTGTATTTTCATTTCGGAATAAACAGTCCCTTTGTCACGAGCGACCAGAGCAGACTGTTTTGTGTCACAAAATCCTCACTGTACATTTGCAAAACCATCCGCTAATGTGCACATACAGTATATTTCGTCTTTTCTCCCGCTCTGACCTTCCCGTTGTGTGCCACAATATCAAACAACATTATTCTAAGGAGCAAGTTCACGTTTCATCTTGGAAAAGTTGTGTTGTATTCGAAAACCACTATTCTCTCTCATGCATTTTTTCCTGGGGTAATTTTTTGAACAAAAGTTGTACAATCTGTTCAAGCTTCCACGTCTTCTTTTTTAACGAAAGTGCCCGCACAATATAGTTTTATTTTTATACAGCTCCCAGATGTTACGTATTTTCCACAGGCAACAATACACATATGTAATCCACGTTGCTGAATAGAGTTGTATGGAAGCAATGTGGAAATTACTAAAACTGACTAAGTTGCAGCAAGCGCTATTTTTTCTAACTGCGCATCGATCGAAAAGTTTTGCTGCATCTACAACGCTATGGTTGCTCACATGGTCGTTGATAGCCAGTAAGGCGCAGTCACGATTTTGATCGGGTGATTGATTGATCTGTTTTCCTCCGGACAGTTAAAAACACAAGTAAGAATCAATTGTTACAAAACTTGACTTGAAAGCCAGGCCAACACTATTGTAGTCAACGCAACTGCCTGTGATTCGTGCACACGCAGTGTTGGCAACACACGTGGGATGCGTTCAACAGTGCGATGGCTGCAGCCCTGAGCACATTTTTAATCAGTTTCAAAGGGATTTGCATAACATTTCGACTGTTCCGCTCGACACACTATTTCAAGTTAATCCCTTCCGAAGCAAGTGTGTGCTTTTGCGCCATTTTTAGTACAAGCCTTTATGTACCGTCCCGTGCTCTTCATGAACTAACGTTTTTCAAGAGCGAGCTTTTTTCTTCACTGCGTGAGCCGACCCGTGACCAATTTTCTGCTTCAAGTATATAAAATTTTCATTTCGCGAGTTAACTGAAACTCAGCCGAGCACCCGTACCGTAATTGCCAGGTTCCCTTGTCCACTAAACTTTCATTCTCATGTCATTCTTTTAACTGCGTGTATGAGGGTCTACTGGCTCAAGCTCAGGAACATGATCGTTTGTCATGCTGCTTGTGTATTCCAATCCCAAAGTAGGGGCTACTCAACTCCAGTACGAAGGAAAATGCCCCGCAACCTCACAAGATGCGACTGATTCAATTGCTATGTCCTGGTGCTGCAATAACGAGCTGAGGTTAATGGTACATATACTGTAATATCATTGGTCTTGGCTTATGGCACCAGCCTTACTACGCAGGATAAAAAACCCAGCCTCAGGTACCTCCTGCAGGTGCTAAATCCCACGCCAAGGTAGTGCAATACATTGCTATTGGTAGCACAATGGCTATATAAGAATTCATCAAAATCAATCCTGATTTTCACGTTCAGTCACTCTTAACTACTGTGCTATTTGTGATTTTCACAAAACATTTTCAGCTGAAAATAATCTAGCAGATCAACCACGTTGCCGCAGGTCTGAAACATTCTCTTTACTACATTTTTTTCATCACCAACAACTTTCCCCTCCTTTCCCTCTTTACATTAAAAAATACATTTTATAATTTAAAATATATTACTGTACAGCTTGTTGAATCGTGTGGACATCATTCACCCAGACCATCCTGTGGTTTTCTTTTGCCAACAAATGTGCTGTGTGTATTTCTGGGTGTAATTTTCTCTTCTCTTGACTGTACATTTGAAAAGTGCATATTTCCCAATGCCCCGGCTATTTTCTCCAAAATTTGGCACGAGGGTGTCAATATATACATGCCAAATTACGTGTACCTTTTGTGCGCACTTTTATTCGATAGAACGTGTTTTCGCCACATGTATGCATACATACTGTATGTATGTAGGTAACAAGCGCGATTAAAGTGGTTCGTTTTGAGAATGCAATTTACATTCGTAAACACGTTGGGCGGTTTAGTGATGCAATTTTTTGCTGAGAAAGTGTGGCTTGTACATACACCATATGGAATGTTTTGAAAAATTTACCTACACTGAAGAAATGTTTCTGTTTATGCTGCTGTATTTTTCGCTCGGTCAGCTGTGGTTAGCAAGTCAGGCCGAAAATCCTCAGATGTAGCTTGCTGAAATTTTCAAGAGTCCTCTGAATCTTCTCAGGCAAAAAGCAACTACGCCTGCTTCGATTCACCAAAACCAAATTACCCAGAGATGGACGCCACCACATCTGCGGCTCACACCGGTCCCCCCGATCTGCCAACCAACCGTCCCCTCGCCGATTACCCGGAGCCGACATCGTCTGATCAGCACATCGATAATATGGATTTCGATCACAACAATCACTCATTCAATGCGCAGTTATTCAATCTGTTCACGGTTGAATGCTCTCCCTATGCTTCGTGGCTGTGTGTGATCCCTGTGTTCAGCCTGAGCGTGTCCTTAATTGTCCTATTGAGGCACAGCAAGGCGGCACCGTCAAATATTGCCTGTTTGTTGATGGGATTATTCGTCGGCTACTATGTTGGCTCATTGTGGTGGTCGGTGCACTATTACTGCAATCCGGCTAGGGAAAGGTTGGATATGGGTTATGATTTTGATTGAGTATCGGTTTATTGTCTCCACCGGTCGGTCCGCCGAGCCCGGTTTCGCTTCACCATGAAAAAGGAGCAGCACGTTATTCAGCTGAGGGGAGCATACACGCGAACTCTGGGAATGTGTTTTTGGTCATGCATCATGTTTTCACAAAACCGCGGTGCACCAGAGCATCGTCAGTGCGAAACGACAAGGCCGTCATGCCATCGCGTTGAAAGGAAATAATTGGAATAACATGTGGCCTGCTTTACGGCATTATCGGCGTTGTTATCGTGTGCTGTCGGTACTTGACCCGCAAACAAAGATCCAATTAGCCAGGTTAGCCCAACAGAGCTCCCCACATTTTCTCAACTTTTCAGATACGTGCACCTCCTTCTTACCCCACCATCAACCTCAGCAAGCACGAGCGCCCAACTGTACTCGATTCAATACATGGCTGTGAGCGACCTGAGTTATGTCATTCTACTGGTCATGACACTGGTATTTGCTGGCACTGTGATACTCAACTTCGAGCATGTTAAATTGACTGTGTTGGCATTACCCCTCGCTGTTGTGCTGTGTAATTGGTTCTTTCTCAACTGTTTTGTCTTCCATGAAAGTTTGTACAGAATTTATTTGCGCAGCTTGTGGCTCTCGAGCATGGCATAATTTCTGAGTCGATAAACTTGGATTGAAACTGAAAAGAGGGTCTTGTCGCCTTAACAAATCAGGCATTATTTGAGCACAAATTTTTCCCCGTTTGATTTGTCGAGCAGATGACTCGGCTTATTTCGGTAATTCTCATAACCTCGTGAATGGAGAGAAAATAAAACATTGGATAGGGTGGGGAACAATTAACGTTGAATTTCATTTCAATTAATAAACTCCGCAAAATAAAATAATTTCCCATTGAGGCATCTTTCTGAACAGATCACAATGTTGAGATTTTACTCCATTGACACGTGTAACAAAGTCTGCTGATTTTTTCATCGCAACAATAATTCGAAATACAACAAAAATACGCGACATACAATAGAAAATGGAGATACATTTCATCACAATTATAGTCATAGTCGCGCTGCTAGTCGTTATCGGCATTCTGTCAGTTGTCGGCTATTTCGGGTATTTCTGGTGGCAAAGACGAAAAATCATGAAACTGCACAAGGCCAAAGTGGCGTCGCAGGAAAATCGAAGACGACTGAGACAGTTAATGGACGTTGGTGGTGCTTTTATGAGAAAAATTGACAACCAGATATCATTCGTGTCGGATTTCAAGCCAACACCAAATTTTACAAAAACGAAAAGTTCACACAAGGTCATTTTCAAAAAACCTTTTCCAGCGCGAGCGTCTGCTGGCCGATCACGTGCCGGGCGAGACAGCGCCGCGTGGCGACTGGCAGGTCGTGGGAAAGTCGAAATTCGATCAGGAAGTGCTGGAATCGGTTGGCTGATGTTTCACGATTTAAAGTGACGGGTTCATTACAGCTGCCCAATTACATTTTTTTGCAAAAAAAATTTAAAAAAAAATTCGCTCCCAGGTTCCGGTTCCCGAGCACCATGTTCTCGCACCAAATGTTCCATCGATGAGCGCTGAAGATCAACAACAATACGGACAACATGTGGTCATCGATCTGGGACCGGGGGTGAGCGGTAGATGTGTGTTGTTTGTGGATGTGAGCTTTTGAAACATCAGCTCAGCAAGCCTTACGTACAGTATAACCTCTGTACAGTGGAGTGATCGGAAGACCCGCCAACGTCGGTCAACATTTGTGATATGTAGAGGTGCATCGGAGACTAGCGGCACATTTTCAGCGGGTTGTTCGAAATTAGCAATGAAACGTTTCATCTCATATGGAGGGTATGCACGTACACAACTAAGCAACGTATAAAAAGAGTACACAGTTCCTATTGTTGAAACATTAGCTGAGCGCAAGCTTAGATTGGATGTCGTTGCAGAACATCGTTGCACACGAAATGAGCGCCCGGAGCGATCGCCATTTTCTGACCGAGAAGGGATACATGGGCAAGAGAGAGAAGAGATTGAAATTGAAGAAATTGGAGGCGGAAAAACAGGCTGCTGAAGAGGATGAGAGTACAGAATCGGACAGGGATACTGAAGATAAAAAAGAAGAACAAAGGTTACTGCTCGGAAGATACAAATAGGTTACACATAGACAAATAAAATCAATCAGTAAATGAGCCAACTAAGTCAATCATTCATTTCACTTTGCTAGCATTATGCAACATTTCAGTGAGCGAGAACCAAAAACGGACAGCAGCAGTGGGAAAACGGATAAAAAGAAGAAGAAAAAGAAAAAGAAACATCCAAAGGAACGCACACCAGAAACATCAACCGACAAGAGTGAGACATCGTCGAAGAAAATGAAAAGGAAAAAGAGGGAAAAGACAGAAGAAGAGAAAGAGGAACGAAAAAAAGAGAAAGAAGCGAAGAAAGAAAAGTCGATGGCCGATCAAGCAGCAGAGTCGAGCAGCTCCAGCTCTTCAGGCAGTTCAAGTACCGAATCCGGAGAGTCTGAATCTCCATCGCCCGATGACACAAAACCAGGTTGACTCTTATTGTTGTTGACTTTTCGGAGTTGTGTTGAGCGATCACATGACAATTTCGAACCACAGTTTGTTCCATCCTTTGAGTGGTCCCTCTTCAAAATGAACCATTCACAGAAAAATTTTTGTCCCCGATTTTCCATTTACATACATCGCTTGGAGAATCTGTGTGAAACAACACGGCCAAGTCTCGACCTCAGTTATTAGAGTGGAAAGAGGCCAACTCATGGAACCGCAGCCCGCGGCCCAGACAGAAAAAGCTTTGTGTTCAATGAGCAATCAAGTATGGCAAATTTCCCAAAACAACTTTTGCACTATGGACCAAATTAGTGGCGTCAGTATCAGTAAATCTGAAACAATTCTCGAAGCATAAAGAAACGTGACTACGGCAAGCCGGAATCCCAGCCAACGACATTCTAATATCGTTCGATGCATTTCAGCTACCAAGAGCAAGGAATCTGAAGATATCACCAGAAGCACAACTATAGCACCCAAGGACAACGGAACGGAACAATCAGAACGTATCAGCAAAAGCATATTGAGAAAGTGACCATAATCAATTTTGCACCATTACCGATTGTGACCAAAAGTGGATAATCTCAAAACATGATGCCAAATGCGTGACCCCCCTCTCATTACTGGTGTATGTTTCAGCAAGCGAATAAAACGCCGAATCCCATTACAAACTTTGAAACATAACTTTTGTGAATTGTTTATCATTTCGTAGCAAAGATCTGTATTGGCGGGCTCTTGTTTTCTTTTAGATGGACTGCATTTGTACGGGTTAGGACACATGTGCACAAAGTTTTCGACTGGTTTCAAAGATTCGAAACATGTTTCCATGGACGGGCAACCAGTGCGCCTGGTTGGCACGCCGCATGTGCATGAGAATATTCAACACACAAAACCATTTGTGATAGTTTAAAATGCGCAATCGTTTGTATTATGCAAACTGGAAGAAACATGGTCAGCGTCAACTATCCGTAACGTTACGCTATTTTTTGAACTTGCCAAACCGAAAACACGTGAACAAAATTTATCATTTTGGCTGCCATTCTGTGTATATTTTGCGTTGTATTTTGTTTATATATCGCGCGAACAGCAAATTTTCTCAGAAGTCTGGATCTAGAAACCCATTGAGATTTGCATAATTTTCACAAATCTGTGAAGCTTCCTTGGGCGGCAAAAGCACAAAGGCGAGATGAGATTTAGGCAGTTTTTTCTTCAAAGAATGAACGACCCTGAGAATTTCGAATGATTTTTATTTCTCACTATGTCCATCTGAGCAACTTTCCTTGCTATATCAAGTTCTTTTCCTTATAAAGTCTCTAACGACGCAAACTTGTTGATATAACAAATCGTATAAAATCTCTATCACATCCTCTGTTTACACAAACCTTTATGTAACAACATACAGCTTTACAGTATATTTTCTCTCAGATTAAAAAAGGTATATGTTTGTTCACTATTTGACGCCACGATTGCCCCACGTAAAAACTTAGATTTCTCAGTCTGTGTGAAACGAGGTTTTTGTCAGATTGTATTAGCGCTAGATTTATTCGTCGTTGCTGATAATTTATCGCTTTCGTGAGCTTGGGTTTAATGGCGTGTGGGCGTTGCAACACTTATTGAACAGCTTTGCATTAATATTATGGGCCTCAAATTAATCGATATAGAATCAGATTAGCCAAAAGTCACGTGACGAATTTCGAATATGGATCAAAGAACGTCAGCCAGTGATGTATTCGGAAGGTCAGACCTGATCCGATCTCCAATAATTTAATACAGGCCGAAAAAAGATTTCAAACATTTGTGTTCGTGCTGTATGGTAACCTTGTGCATCCGACTCAGCCACAGCTGTTCTCTCAAACGCACAGTGCGGTGATAAATACAACATTATACTGTATGTAGGATTGCCGATGTAGTACATATGTATGTACAAGATAAAATTTACAAGAAAATTTTTTTTAGAAAAAATGTCCCAACCTTCGCTTGACGGCGCGCGAGCGTGGTGTGTGCTGGCAGCTGGCTTTGTGTCGGCCATTCTCTGTCACGGAATACCGAACGCAATGGGCGTGTACTATATGGACATTCAACAGCATTTCGACATTGAAGCACGCCATACAACACTGTTGGTGGGACTACCGCTCATGATGCAGACCTTGTCAGGTATGAGGGGGTCGGGGGTTTTTGTGTCCGTTTCGGGGGTCACGTGATCACCTGGTGCATTCACACTGATGATCATAGTTTGCAACGGCTGCTACGAAAGTACATGGGCAACACAGCCTTCATACCGATATCCACAATTTGTTGCTGTGCAAACATTATATTATACAAGTTTTGTGCTGTCACGGATGGGCATGATAACAAGCGTCAAATCGTAGCGACTTCACTGCACTGGTTACTGGTGTTGATGTTTGTTTCTGCTGACGGCCCTATTTCAGCCGAACAAACAACTATGCCATTATCCACTAATCTATTTTGTCATGCCACATGCAGGGTTGGGCAAAAAAACGACTTCGTTTTTTCTTAAAAAAACGACGTTTTTAAAAAAAACGCCTGGGTCGTTTTTCGTTTTTTTTAAATCCTGAATTTCCTTGATTTTCCCTGATTTTTCAGGGAAAGTACCCTGATCATCAAGGAAAATCATTTTTTTGTCCCATTTTTTTCAAAAAATTTTCGACCAATTTTTACTTTGTCGAGATACGTCGATATACGCAGTTTGACTTTCAATGATGACCCCGGCCAAAGTTGGTCCCATGATGCGGGTCTGATATGGGATCTTAACAACTCGCTAGAAAACGGTTGAAACCCGTTTATTTTGCCTCAGAACACATAGAATTACTTCATTTAACCACGTTTTCTTCCCAACATGAGCGTTTTCCAATTTTTTTGGGGGCATATTTTGGTCATCTGGGCGTTTTAAAAATACGTTTTTTTTAAAAAAAACGTTTTAAAAAAAACGATGTTTGAAAAAAAACGTTTTTTGCCCAACCCTGGCCACATGAACAAAACTGAAGGCTGCGCTGCAGTATGCTCGTTCTCGTTATAACGGCCCAGGTCCAGATGTATGTAGCACCCTTCGTCATCAGCATTAGCCACACCGCAGTGCAGCAATATTCGAGCATTCGTCGCTTCATATACCCGCTGCAGGTCTGCTCTCGAGTCTGCTCTATGGCGTGTTGGGTAGTCGATGTGCCATACTCGTGGGTGGATGTCTGGCGTCATTGGGCTGCGCTGGTGGATACTTTGCGAATCGAGTGTGGCAGTTGGCTTGCACGCAGGTATCTCTGACAAGCCTCTTGAGAGAAACTTTTCAGACGTGTTGCCTGATCCGCAAAGCGCATCATGAATGTGCTGTACAGTATATTAGCTGCAGCGGTCACGTGACTGCCAATCACTCAACACAACACACAAGTGTGTAACCTAGTGGTTTGCAAAAGGCTACGAAACTCAGCTGACTACGCAATACTGAAAACACCCAGTTTTTCCACTCAAAACCCCCGGGGCTCTAATTGTATTTTTCTCTTTTGGACCCATTTCTCACCAATTTCCACATTGAGCCTCCCGGGGCTTTATGTGGAAAACTTAGGCATAGGCATGTACAGAAAAGGACAATGAATATCACGCGAAAGGTGCTCACTCTCAAATTCAAGTTTTATCCAATAATTTCAGGCCGCGTTAGGCATTGGTTCAGGCATCGTCGTCACGCCACAAATGGCCGTCCAAACCGAATACTTCGAGAAATACATCCATTTTGCGTTGGTCATACTGTCTGTCGGTGGTGCAGTGGGCATGGCCATATGGTCACCTGCATGTGCTGCACTGATTAGTGCTATGGGGTGCGTGCTTCGGGCATACGTATCTTTTGTGTTTTTTTGCTTAATTTGACGTGTCAGTTGTAACTTTACGAAACGATATTTTTTTGCTTGGGAGCCTGGCATGCCGCTGATGGGCAATACGCCAATACCCCCCCGCCCACAAACAAAAACCAAAAAAAAAAACACAAAAAAACAAAAAAAAAAAAAAAAAAAAAAAAAAAAAAAAAAAAAAAAAAAAAAAAAAAAAAAAAAAAAAAAAACAAAACACAAAAAAAAAGACAAAATTGAAAACAACAAAAAAAAAAAAAAAAAAAAAAAAAAAAAAAAAAAAAAACAAACACCACCAAACCACCACCCACAACAACACAAAAAAAAAAAAAACAACAAAAATGATAACCGGAATGCGTCATCCTCAGGATCCATTGATATTTCACTTTTGTAAACTTGGTGTGTTTTTATGGTTTCAAAAGCAGGTGATCATCGGATCGCGGCAGGAATAAGCGCTCGGTTTCAAATGGAGAGGTTGAAACATTTTCTTGGCTTCACTACCAGGCCCTTGCAGTTGCGCACACCACTTTTATGAGAGCACCGACGGTGACAACAAGCCTGTTCATGATTTGATATTGCCTGTTTGACCTGAAATTGTGCCACAGACGATTGGCGATGAGAAATGGAAATCTCGGAAGCTTGAATTGGACACTGACACTTTTTTTCAGCTGGCAAGCCTCCCTGTTGGTCATTGGAGCAGTCGCACTAAATCAAATCCCATGTGCTCTCATCATGCGACCATACCATCACCAGATTGTGAAGGGTGATAAAGGTACGTTGGACATTCTGTCTCAGACGAGGCCTGCTTTGAAACTATTGTGATGCTGAATTTCAGACAAAGACGAACAAAAAGAAGAGCCGAAACAATCTCGTGGCTCCTGGAAGGATCTGTTTGACATTGGATTGCTCAAGAATCCACTATTTCTCGTGACAATGTTTCTGGCATTCATATTGTTTGGTGAGTTGCTCACTTATCTCTTTTATATTACGATATTTATACCAAGTTACCTTGATGAATCAGGCAACTTTATGGTCTACATCACAATGCTGAATGCATTCATGTCATCGCACGGATTCGAGCGAGCCGACGGCGCTGCGCTGCTCAGTGCCACTGGAATATGTAAGAAATGACAATGATCCTGTAACTTTTTACACATAATTTTGTAAACTATACTGTTTTCTTTCAGCCAGTCTTGCGGGTCGAGTGTGCGCCGCGATCGCCACACGTCTGATCACATTTAGTGGATGCATTGTGCTGGGTGAGTGCAATGTACCACTACAGTCGACGTTCTTTATAGTGGCACTACAACCAATGTTGATGTTTCACACCCATGCAAAGTATTTGCAAAATTTCCAGGTGTCTCCCTTGCGCTGTGCGGTCTCCAATTAATCCTGCTGACGGTGTGCACCAAGTTCTGGCACTACACGCTCGTCTGCGTGACGTTCGGTTTCTTCCAGGGATGCGCCATTGCCTACGGTCCGCCAACTTTTCTCGAAATGTTTGGCGCCAAGCACAAATTCCACCGTGTTATCGGAATGTCGAGTTTCTTCATCGGCTTCACCGTATTGGCCATTCCCCAGGTGGTGGGCCGTCTTGCTGAACAATCAATGGATCGCGCGTTTGTCTATGTCGGCTTGGTGGGTCTGGCAGGAGCGCTCGGCTTCGTCGTTTTGGGTGTGTTCCTGCACGTCAGTCATAAAAGAAGCCGCAGCAGAACGCAAAGACAGACGATTGAGGACATGAACTCGGATGAACCGGAAGTGGACGCCAATTTGGTGCTGTAAGAAACTTTTTGACGCAATTGTTTGTGGTCTGTTTTGTTGATTTCTCAGCTTTATCATGCTGTAAACATCGAAAAAAAGCACGTCGGATATCTCAGTGACACAGTTCGTACGGGAAAATGTAGCTTGTGGCCTTTGATTACCAGCCATGACGATGACATTTACACTTTTTTCTATGTTTTCGTTTGTTTACTTTTTCGTTTTGTTACTGTTATCCAGATACCCATATATCCAACGCACTTGTTTCATTTTTGATTGAAAACATAAAGTGAAATGAATGACAACCACGCATACCCTAATCAGAGGTTCAAACGGACAAAAAAATCTAAGTCTTTTCTAATTCATGTAATCATGGAATAACGTCCTGAAGGAGGAAGGTGACTGCTGAAGGAATTTTAACACCTAAATTTGTTATTTTACTTGTTCGTCCGATCACACAAAAAAGCTAACGACAACACAGCCACAGCAGCTTGCTTAATTTCTTATTGAAAACATTTCTTTATTTACAATTTACACAAGAAAATTATAACGTTGAGCAAACATAAGAACAACGATTATGCACATGATAATCAATCACACAAAACGGAACAAACAAATACAAATCGGAATCATGATTGAAAACGATTATTGCGTATGTATTTTCGACCAAAAAGCGTTAATCGGTTGCGTACATTTTACGAATCTCAACACCCAGTCTAAAGCTCTACATTCATATAGTACAGAGTGGTAATCACATCAGCCATATCGTGTACCAGGTCATCGTCAGTGTGCGAGTGCACCTACACCCATCGCATGTACCTAGCGAGTGCGCCCAGACATCTGCCAATCGTGCGCCATCTAGCCACCAATCTGCCACCTTTGGTCACCGCCAGCACACACACAAACACGCAGCACATGGCTAGCACTGACCAGCCGTTCAGTGTGCGGGTCCATGTCTTAGTCCGGTCAGTGTCAACACCCTGATCATCAGGGAGGACCGCGCGTAAACCAGGACCCAGGTCCGGATTCCATTGTTGCAGTGGCCATTCGGGAGTGTCGACTGACAGCAACTTGAAATGCGCCGACATTTTGCTGAAAATTAGATGAGCGATTTGAAAAGCAGAAACCCACCAAACTGAGCTGGGTATCAAACCTCGTCATCGGATTATATCTTGATCACATACAGTTCTTTTAAATCATATGACTTCGATTGCAGCAGTTAGAGTTCGGCTTGAAGAGATGCAAGGATCAGGAACAAACAATTTTTTCTTGGCACAAATCAAATCAGCAAAGCTCGAAACATTCTCATCCCAAAAAAGTCGCGTCACCGGTACCGACCACCAAATTAGATATACCACTAGCAAACGTGTTTTTCCAAAAAAACAGCAACGTAACAGTAACGCACTCGGGCATGGTCATATTTCGCACCAGCACCGTGGACACAGCGTTGTGTCGTCTACATTTGGGCATTCGTCGGAATTCGACCGTTTGTTTGGCTGGGGAGACTGAATCGTCTGAAACAAACAAAGACAGCAATAATAGACTCCTCAACAGAACAAATCAAGTTCAAAACGTAAGCAATCAACATCTATTGGACGATAGCAAGTCTGGTGATGGGATCGGATGATATTTGCTAACAGTTTTGTTGCTTTGACAAGCGTATTAGCGGTTCATTGGACTGTGCCGGCTTGCAATTTTCACGGTGGTCAAAATCAAAGAACTGTCATTCAGTCATGAAACATATCTGATCTAAACGGTCTCATGACCAAGACACGGTTGCGCGATCAGACAATTGCAGCACCAAAAATTGATATCGATCGTTGAGTCGAGAAAATAAACAAAAAAAATAAAATATCCCAACCAGTTCTCACATCATCGACCACACGCGACACTTTGGCGAACGTTGTGTTGTGTGCGTACAGCACGTCGTTGTATGTTGGAATCGCCACACCCCCAACAGAACTGAATGGACGTAACCAAGCGGCTGGGGGCCAGACAGATGCCGAGAAAGGCTCGGTCAATCCAGCTAGTTGGAGCAGACTGTCAAGCAGCCAGAAACAGTCTGAAATATTGAAATCTTGTTCGTGAAAGTTATCAGTGATTGACTGGCGGTCGCGATAAAAACGCTCTGTGAAGTGAAACATCTGCGAAACTGGTATTGACGAGGGGTCAAAGCCAAACGATAAATGCAAACAAACCATTATGATGTCTGGCACTGACTGCATCCAAGCAGTTGGAATCACCATAAACAGACACAAAGCCAGACTGATGCTCCTTGTCCATGTCGGTTGCCAGATGTTTCAAGGGAGGCACTAAAGCAAACACCGACGTGTCTTCGGACGCGGACATCTTCGGTGCCGAGCCACCGCCAGCCAGCAGATGGGCACCTTGGTCGATCAGGGTACTGAAACATTGCGTTTAGATTGTAGTGTTAATGAGACCCCGACACAAGTCCTGGCGTCTCGCCCTTGGGGTACACGTGAAGATTATTTTAGTGGACTCATCTATGCTGATGTCCTAGTGCACTTGTCGTCCGAGAAACCAATGCAAGACGCGCAAAAGACACTGCTGGACAATGTAAATTTCTCGCTGCGACATGTTCTCACACACGAGCGGTGCACCAGGTCATCGTCGGTGCGAATGCGCCAGACATTCAACGTTGAAGAAATCATAAAATCCACAACGCAACGCCCCGCCACGTACCCAGCGAGTGCGTGTACGAGCACAGTCGGGTGCGTCGCACGAACGCCCACGCCACTAGCGACCGTAACAGCACGACCGCCAAACATGCTGATGTTTCCCTCGTAGACAATGTCGGACAGGCCCAGACCCCACACATGCAGTAGACGATTTAGGGATGGCACATTGCAACCACCCACCGATGGCTCCCACCAACCGCTGAAAACGAGAAAGAGATTGATTTTGAAAATGCATTTGTGAATAATCGCTATTGCAAACAACAGCGGAACGAAAATGTTCCATCGAAAGCGTTTATGGTAACCTATTGGACAGCAAAACAATACTTTTTCGTAGATACCAGCCACAGAACGAACCAAAAATAATAAAAAACTATGATTGGTAGAAAAAACTCCCTTGGACCATTGAATAAGGACCAGGCAGCGCACAGTGACAAACAACCTTAGTTTCAAAAAGTCGCCACATGATCAGGAGTGTGCGACCACCAAGCTTGCTATGGTCAAAAAATCACCGACCAGTGAGGCGACGAAAATTGTGAATATTGCTGACCGAATTTAGGGAAGTCAATTCTCAGCAACCTGATGACGAAAAGGGACCTGGCGGGAAACTGCAAAAAAGCTAGCAGTCAACAAAAATCTTCAAAAAACGGTGAGCTTCTTGGACAGGTAGCTGACACACAGACAATCACATCAATTCAATCGCACCACGGTCGTGGAATCAAACTGGTGGATCGCTCGGTGTTGGCTTCATCACGCTACATACTGTATTAGTTCTAAGTACGATTTGTTCTTTTGCTGAGAATAGTCCGTGGACAACGCTTTGTTTTAATTTTTAATCCAATTTTTTCGGTTTTCCTGCGTTAGCCATTCCAGCCACGATGCAAGGGAAATTGCGTAGTTGTAGGATTCACTTCCGTTAAGCCAGTCAGTGTAAAGGCCTAACTATACTTCGTTCTCTCAGAGAACAAAGAACAAATTCTCGCGCGCTGATTGGCTGTTGAACATACGTGGACCAATCAGCGCGCGAGAATTTGTTCTTTGTTCCCTGAGAGAACGAAGTATAATTAGGCCTTAACATTTCATTTGCACTGGTCTATTTGAACATTTGAGGATTTCAATCTTGGTGATCAGATATGGCCATCATACCCCATACTCACCGTGTATTATCGTCGTAGAACCCAATCTTCGCCATCACACTTGTGTTGTACCAGTCAGCAAACACGGCCACGTTCAGGCCCGCTTTCTGTTCGGCCTCCAACATGGCGATTTCGTCAGGCCAAAACTCGTCCTGGCAATTTATGTCGAAGACTTATTCTCGGTTAACAGGGACAAAAAGAACATTGTTCTACGGTTAGAAGGGCCCCCTTACCTCCGGGTCCACAATGAGCAGCAATGCGTAGCGATCAGCCAGCCCCGTTGGCAGACAGGTCAGCGGTTCACCCGTTATTTCCATTGAATAACTGAAAATAAGAGGAAAAAAATGCCAACGTTACTCAGAAACGACAAGTTTTAGTACGTGTTGATTAAAAATACAATGGCAGAAGGTTGCTATGATGGATGCCCATCTGTGAAACGTCGACTACCATGAAGTAATGTTTGTTTCACAACACCAAACTAAAGTCGCGATGCTAAAAGACAGAATTCTCTCTCTCTCGAAACCAAAAAAACCAACTTATGCTTTAAGTTTCAATCAAACGACACACCCTTTACTCCTCAGGTGTTGATACAAGGCCCTGTAGTTTGTGTGCGGGTGGTCGCCGTGCCAATCGAGAGGGTCATTTCGCGCCAAAAGGTCGTCCCGCGGTATGTAGCCGGGTGGATAGTTAAGTTGACGATACTGCTCCCACAGAACGCGACGACTGCAGTGCGAAACATACAAATGTGGTTTGAAAAATCGCAGAACAAACTGCAGGCAGACCTGTTTTGCGTATTACACCAGTGGCGCAGGAGGGTGGTACCTGGGGTTCAGGTACCCCCTACCCCTCGGCCGCACAGGGGGTACCGTATCCTCCTCCGAAAAGTCACAAGAAGGGAAAAGGACAACAGTTTTACCTTCTTTCCGGCGTCGGTTTTATTGTTATCTTCATGGGAAGCTCCATTTGCTGGATCACATTTGACGAGTGTTGTAGTTTCACCTGCAAAGCAACAACATTAGTGTTCATTTCGAGTGTAAAATGTTTTCCTGTGTCTGTATTTTGGCTTGTGTTCTCCACAACGGCGATAACTCGATCAGGTTGGTTGGTTTATTGCTCTGTGACGCATAAAACCATGCACGTAAATTAGTGATAGAAGCAAAGTTACAAGACCGGGTGGGACAATTACGGAAATGAAAATAGTTACAACACTGGTTATAACAAAACCACAGCAAATAAAAGCTACAAAAAGCGCCAAGGAGAGAGAAAGATCACGGACATCAGGACAGATCACAGGACATGTTAACAGAACTGGAAATTATGCATTAATCCTCGTCCTCGTCAAACGACAAATGTCTGGCTCAGAGGGCGCATATTGGGATCAGTCCATATAGTCAACAATCCAGAACAGATGGTGGGTTGGTGATTGTCCGTCACTTCCGTGTACCACCATTTAGCGACGTGGCTGGCGTCCCCAGGCTGACGTGAATGCGTATCGAACGAGACATCGCCATATACATCCCGTTAACCGCATCCGGACGCGGTGGCGATAGAGCCCACCCAGGTCAAAACGCACAGTCAGTAACCCAAATCCAACCCGACGACCAACCACAACTCGTCCGCTGATCACAACGCGCTGATTGGCTGCTTTGCGATGCACGGTTACGGTAACGCCCAGCCAACCAGCGTACGGCCAGACGTCACGTGACCAGGTGAATGAGACCAATAATGCAGAGTGCAGTTGGATCGGAGTGGATACACTGATGTATTGCTCCCAAGTGGGCTGCAAAATTGGCCAAATGTGACCACCACAACAGTACACCCGCTCACAGTGACGTGACCGGACGGGAACAACTATTCGCTGAACAATGTCTGATTATACTGAGTGGGCACAGACCGACATTACCATTGCCGCAAGAGAAAACAATCATAAAAAAGAAAATCCAGCGCACGAACCGTTTCAGTAATTGTGCCGTGCACTCCCGCGCCGTTAATTATTGTGATCTGGAGAATTTTCATTCGTGTTCTTTGGTGACAGAATATGCACGTGCAGTGTAATTAACGATTTACCCGCAACCCCAACTCACGTTAAATAGCACCGGTAAAGCATCAGCGTACAGCGCCTGTGTGCAGTAAGGCCAAAAGTACGGACATTCAGTGAGATCAATGTACGGGGGGCTGAAGCTGAAAAACACACAAAAATTATAATTCTTTGCTCATAAAAATCAACAAAACCATATAAATTTCTTCTACCTTGCTTGCGGTTTATAGACTCTGAGCAGTTCATAAGCTCCAACCAGCTGCATGAGACCATGGCCTTGCTCAAACATGTTCGCGTGACAGCCTGAATTTCACAAAAATACACCATATTTTTCATGTCATTCCACATCAAAGATATCAATATTTGAATTTGCAACAAACAAAATCCCCAACTAACGTAGTACCCACTCACCAGTGCACGCAGGTGACGGCAAACGTCGCGCACTGGCCATCAGCAGTTGTTTGACCACGCCGGCGTTCGTTTCGACACCGTGACTCCGCGCCGCGCTGCAATCGAATAAATGCACCATGATGGTTTTTTGTTCCTTTTTTGTGATTTTTCTTTGCAACGCAATGATTTACCACAAACCCAAAGACACAGTTCTTCTCACAAACGGGTGAACAAACGCAGACAAGAAAATGAGAACAGATTTTACGAGACGGACCACGATGGACTGCAAAATGTTTCGGAAAATAGACATAGGGCAACGTCATTGTCAGTCATTTGATTGATGCCGGTGCGCGAAAATTAGAAAAAAAATGCAAAACCCTCTTGGAAATATTCAGCTTTATCGTCTTCGGTCAGTTCTAAACACCAGAATGCATGTATGCAACACCACAATCTAAAAAAAACCAATAATATAATATAATGCACAGCACAATTTACCTCAACAACAACGCAATAGCGCCAGTGACGACCGGCGACGCAACACTGGTGCCCGACAACTGTCTGCAGCCTTCACTCAGCGACGAGCCCTGCACGACCGTGCCATAAGTGACGATGTCTGGCTTGACGCGACCGTAACCACCTGAATTGATACAGTCACCATTCGTTGTAGTGATATTTACGGGCCAACACAAAACATACATATAGCGAATGTACACGTCATAGCGAATATTCAGTACTTAAGGAACAACTCAGTACCGAGCTAAGGATGAAACACGGTACCTAAAAAAGCAGTGTGCGCATGCACTTGTGCTGTGCTCCAAAGAAACGATTTTCCGCAACCTTGTTCGAAGTTACATGTTTGCATTGTGGTTTGAGTGTCCCACGCCTCGGTGCTGTGCATGGGGTATGCAATGTAAAAAGTGTCGTTTGAAGCTTTTTCTTATTTTTCGTTGCCCGGGCTGCCAAGATCACTATATCAAATAGAATTTGTGTGGGATTTGCTTTGCGGGACACACGAAAACTATATTATATCATATCATATCTATCGGATATCACCATGACGAATAACTTAAGTATAGAGCTGCGAATTTTCGTGACACCACGAAATGTACCACTACATATATCGAAATTATCACTATAGCAAAGTCGTTATAACGAATAGTGACTGCAGTTTGCTTTTGATTTCAATTTCAGATTCTTTTACTTTAGTTAGAGAGTTACTTTAGTTGAGTGGGAGACGCGCAACTAATAACACAAAAAATATGAAATGTGGCTACATATACGGAATCAGCGCAACATTTTCGGGCCGTTGTTAGCAGAAATGAACTGTGAAAAACTGACATCACATAGAAGTTGTTTGAATTGCCCGCTTATCAACCACAGACGAAACATCAACCAGCCAGACAGCAGTCAGTCAGTATTGCGACATCCAAGATGATCACACCTTATGTCCAGTTGGCTGATGTTTCAAAGGTAGCATATCAATAACCACACCAACCAGGCAACTCCCATGTTGTCATACCCCTGGACGAATATTTGGCGATTTGTTCATTCCAATTCACCGCACCCACACCGATTGCGTCCAGTTGGTCGGCCGGGTTGTTTAGCGTGCTGAAACATTGGACGCTGATAGATAGCGTGACTGAAAAATGATTTCTTATGGCGAAGGTGAAATCCTCTATCCAACGAGCGTTGACAATGCCGCTTTACGAACCGAAAACAAATAAAACAAACGTGAAAACGCCGTATCAGATAGACACAACACCGCTTGCAAAGGTTCTGTTTTACATTACCAATGTAGTGAGCACAGTAATGTTGGTCGCTTCCTGCGTAATGTTGTTTAAAGTAATGTTTTCACGCTGTTTTTGCACACAGACCGAGGGCTCAGTTCAAATGCGGCATATTTGCCTCCAAAACTGTCACTAAATTACTGTAAATTCACCCAAATATCGGTCCATCGTTGCCAATAGCGGACACCAACGTCACTCCATTAGCAGTCAATTCCCAGACTTTATCAATAAACGGCTGATCGGTGAAGTCCGGACCACCGATGCTCAGATTCAGCACATCGACGCCTAAATTTGCAACGCGGCAGTTGTGTCAAGACTGTTGGAGAAATCTGCATCAGGCATCAACGATGGGCATGATAACAGCAATCTCAGCGGGCAAGGCAATTAGAACCGAATTCAAATACGATCTACATCGCGGAGACACTGTAAACGTTATGAATCAAGTCTCTTTTGGTTGCGCCCGCTTGTTTTCAGTCGGGCCGCGCCGGTAAACGACAAGTGCACCAGTCAGACACTTAATAGGCAACCACAAAAAACAGAAGAAAAAAGAAATCAAACGCCAATCCAAAACCGACCCGTCTGTATGGCATGATTGAACGCATCCAGAAACCAACTGGTGTAGCTCAACTGTTGTTTGTTGAAGACCTTGTAGATGTACAGGTCGGATTCCGGTGCCAGACCGGGACATGTCCGACTCGAGCCGGCTATCACACCGGCAACGAATGTGCCGTGACCCACAACTGGAATACGGTTATATGTTGTGCTTGACACAGCAGCATATCCGTGTTACTGAACCAGACTTCAACCGAGCATAATCCACGTAAAAATAAAGCACGACGGATCACAAAATGACTGACATCACGAAAGGAACCGCAATGGACTGTGAAATGTTCCAGCAAACACAGTAATGAGCCCATGCTTCACTGTAATCCCAGTTTTACGACCGCTCTTGTGAAAATTACATCAACGCGAGCCCGATTTCGAAGGTGGTGTGTATTCAAAACGAATAGAAAGTGAAAATCGTCATGCTCCATCTTATTCTGCAACGTGTAACATTTCCCAAATCAGCAGCCAAGTCAGAATGTCTCACTATTCTGCCAGCTGCGAAATCGAGCTCATGTTGTTGTAGTTTGCTTATACAATTATAAACGCTCCTCCTATTTGCTCACCAGATTCGATACCCTGCCGTCACAAATGTTTCGACTCATTCCCTTTACTCTTTTACCCTCTATGGTTCTCTTTACATTGTCGCGAACAATAACATATGGCCACAAGCGTTCAGAATAACAACAAAAATTACATTACAATACAAATAACGAACAATCGTCAGCCGAATGTTCATCGGTCCAATCAATTCGATGTTTCACATTGGATTGAAAATGTGCGTGACTCGCTGACAGACCCGTGTCGAATATCGCCACCTTGACGTTGGCGCCTGAGAAAATGTGCGCAAATTGTACTCGCGGTCTCGGACAATCTCTGTGGTCCGGCTTCAAAGGGATCCGTAACTGCATAGTGATGAAGACTTTCTCAGGGACACAAAATGAAGCGATTCCACACATGACCTGGCATTTTAAAGGATGATTAGTCAGAGCTCAGTTGGTGTAGGGCAAAAGCGCGTGAGATGCCTTGTGCTTGCAGTTTAGCCGCTCATCTTGATATCACAAGCTCGTTCGCCAATTCTCAGGTGTTTTTTGACATTGTGGTAAAAAAAATCTACGCCTTGATCCTGGGAAATAGCTGATCAATGATCACTTCCATGATGCGGTCAAAATACTTCCCGTTGCTAGATCAATAGAAATTGTTAGAATAAAAACCTGTTCAGCCCAACTACCTTTGTATCCCTTATCCCACAGATAGTGCGCGTGCAGTGCTGTGGTGATCTGTTTGGCTGTCGCATCGTGCCTGCGATTCAAACGGAACACATCCAATGGGGCACCGCGGGATTTCTGACAAAATTTTTATAATTGTGTTTTGAAGTAGTTTTCAAATTTTTATAATTAATTTTTATAATAATGTTTTGAAGCCATTATTAACGAGACCAAAAGAACTAACCGTGCTTCGCCTGTTCCACAAAGGTGAGAGTGAAAGAGCTCGGTCATTGAACACCCGTTTGATGCGTAAATGCGCGCGGATCACCTCACTGCCGTTGTGTTTCTGAAATGAGATAAATCACGATGATAAAAAAATTTGAATTAACAGTTGAAGAAATGTCTCCAACTCTTACCGTCACAGCCAAAATGTCACTGTACACCAATGTCTGGCGGGCTGATGTTTCACTCGCGATGCAAGATTGGCATACATTGTCAATGACTGACATACGAAACGATTCATCATAATAACCATCGAACTGGAAGACGTGCTCTGAAAGACACACGAGCGGTTTTCACAAAAAGCAACCACATCTGGCTGGGTGATGTATCACACGCGCAAAGAATCAACCTCCATGTGATATGACGCGATAGGGAAGCTAACTAGCCATTTTTCGTCACTGGTCTTATACATTTTGCTGACCGCGATGCACTAAAACGCTCAGAAAAAGTGCATCAACCGCTTGTCCCAGTGAAAAGTTCTCGTTGAATCAACGAAACAACTAACTTTGTGTCGCGTTCACCACGAATGCCCAAAACAGCCATAATATCGCCCCTCCGATCCATTGCATGCTCATGTCACCATTTTGAGCCTGATGTTTCACAGGCATATCACATCACAGAGATCTTCTGTTCAACTTCACATCAGAAATAAACGTGCTCAATTTCAGTGAGACACGCTATGAGCCAAACAGAATTCTCAGGTTGAAAATCGAAAACGGAATAAATTTCCACTTTTGTGCACATTTTATACAATGTTATTCACAACAAGTGACACCAACTGTGACAAATACAAAGTAATGTACATGATTTGAGACCAGAATAATTATACATACTGTAAGTAAATAACAAAACATAAAACGAGGGCAAACAACATATGAAATGAAAATACCCACAAAATCCGACAACAATACTCACCGGCGTATAAATACTGTCATATGAAAAACAACAAAAGAATCTTTCCTAAAACAGTGCCAGAAAAGCAGCAAATCATGCATAATAGAACGTTGTGGCATATGCGTAATCACCACCATTAATGCAACAAGTTAATTTCAATTAAATGCTGCCCCACTGGTCAACATGAAAGCCAAATGGAACCAAAATGTTATTCAACTAGAATAAGCAAAAATAAATAATTGGCGATAATGACAATTGCGAACGTGGTACAAAATAAACACATACACAGTACCAGCTAAACCGGCACTGAGTCCAAAATCATATTGTTTTTACCACCTTAACAAGGATTCAAGACACAATACACCATAAATTTACGGTCCCCCCAACTTGACATGTTTACACATGGTGTCAGCCATGGCTGCATGTATAACGCTGGGCGCAGACACGAAACACAGCCGCTCTGGGGGAAGTAGCTCACTAAGACGATGTCTGAAAGAAAAGCTTTCGTATGACCTTAAAGAACATCTGTTGTTACCTGTCGGTTTGAGAATTATCTGTCAAGTTATGGTACAAACTGATCTGCTATATGCCCTTTGACGCGCATTGAAAACGTTTTGTGCACAAGCTAAATGTGGCGAGCAGTTAACCCTGGTCAATCGCATGCTGGCGGACGAAAAAAAACGATAAAATCGTTTTTTCGAGGCCCGAATACTTTTATTTGCTTATTTTTCAAAGTGGTTTTTACCGGTGTTTTATTTTAATTTTCCCAAAAATTGTAACACAAAACCGATGGGTTTTTTTGGATCGGATCAAATTTTGGTCAAATATTCGGACTAAAATTTTCTGTGAAACCCTGCTTTTGTGTGGTGTGCTCATATTTTCTGCCCAAACACTTCAATTTTGACCGTAACACCTTCAGTACTGGAAAAGTTCGGGAAAAATTACATGGCAAATTTTTTTGAAATTCCGATTCAATATGGCCGTAATATTCAAAGTAATTAAAGCGACAACGAAACAGGTGCAATTTCACGAAAAATAACCACAGCCGCACCTGATTTCCTTCTTTGCATTCACAAATATCGCGTACGTGTCGGTGGCGTTGCGTCGACGCGCGTACTCAACCATCGGCACATCAGAATGCGTGTCGCCGCAGATGAGTAGCTGCAATTATTGTCATTGATCATTTTGCCATTTGATCTGGAACGCGAGTACGACTCTATGCGGCTAGACCTATTCGTATTTTTCTGTTGTGCATGTTTGCAACCTTTTTCGGGAAACAACAAGGAAATGCCATTGCTTTCGTGTGTGTTCTGCTCATATTATAATAAATTACGAAACATTTATTAGTCGCCGTCAGTTTCGAACTAAACTAGGAACACTTGCATTCGAACTTGCATTTATTGAACACCAGCAAAATCTTGTTGCTGCTGATTGATGAAGCCTGCGAACATATGACAAAAAAACCTATGCACCTGAGGCAGGCGTCAGGCGCGGCGACAGGCCTGATATAGTTTTGTCTTGATCACCACGCTCATAGTAGTGGCAGGGGCGGGTTGGGGGGTACCCCTCGCCTCGCCATACTTATAGTCCAACAACAGCTAATGCAGAATTTATGTCCACTGCGTTGCCTGATCCGCAAAGCGCATAGCGGGTGATGCAACATTACAAGCACAGACAGGCAGTCAGCTTGTGTGTGTTGGCTGGCTGCGTGGGTGTGTTTATAATGTTGCATCACGCGTTATGTGCTTGGCGGATCAGGCAACGCAGTGGACATAAATTCTGCATTAGCTGTTGTTGGACTATACCTACCACAAAAGCCGAGGTGGTTCGGGGTTGAATGCTTACCTCTGTCTCACAAGTAGGGTTAGAGGTCGGGGCGGGGGGGAGGTACCCGACACCCGACATCTGGAAGTACCCGACAACCGACATCTGAGAAAAAAGCCGACACCCGACAGTTGCAAAAAAAAACCCGACACCCGATAGCTAGTTTTTGAAAAAAAACCGACACCCGACACCTGTTTTGGACCAAAAAACAGGCAAATTTTTGCTCATTTGCATCATTAGTGCAATTTTTTGGGTCAAGTTACTGAATTCAAGTCTTTTCACACGAAATAAACACTAAAATGTCACATTCTGCGTCTTCGGAAATGCATTGGTTCGAAGAAAATTTTCTCTCAAAACTCTTCTCTGAGCAAAACTGATGTTTTGAAAAGCAAGTGTCGGGTGTCGGGTCCCAAAAAAACCAACACCCGACATCTGGAGGTACCCGACACCTACACTTTTTTGGCACCCTACTACACCCGACAGCCGACACCTCTCTAACCCTACTCACAAGCAATTTTATACCTTTCTAAGGCAAAAATCGGTAATTTTGGACGTTATTTTCCCAAAACCGCGCGCTCCGCCCGCAAACCTACCCACAATAAGTATTTTAAGGCGATGTGGGCGAAAATTTGGAGAACAGCACTATTAGTACGTCATTCTTCGGCCAAAATTGCATAAAAACGGTGTTTTTGCCTTTTCGAGTGCCCAAAATCATTACCTCTCACGCCTCCAGTCCCAGCCCCGCATCATACTTACCTCCCACGCGCGGGCCTGCCACTACACTGACCTGACCAAGCTACACTTACCATCAACCTTGACACCAGCCAAGCCACAATCAAATATCCACGTACCGGTCCATCAGCTAGGTCCAATTTCATCACCCGCACCAAATAGTCGACACCGAGTGCCTTATTCCACATGCTGCCCTGTTGTTGATGCTGATCGGGTGATGTTTCATTGTGATGGAATTTGACGCAAATCTCGATCTCACGCTCATCCTCGTGTAAAGTGAAGTATTCGCCTGAAGAATGTGAATGTGCTGCGTTATATGATTCGGTTGCCCGCTGCTGTCCGTTTCGACTTGTTTTCACAACCGCATGCTGCACCAGGCCGCAGTGGTGAGGTTGGGAGTGGTGTGGTTGGGGGCGGTGGAGGGGGCTTACCCCCCTAGTACCCGGTATCTTGATTTTTTCACCCAGGGTATCCGCTTTCCTGACTTTTTGTCCAGCGGTATCCTACACCCCAAAATTTTTCCGAAAACCGTAAAAATCGCTCATTTTTACCTCCAAAATGCTCAAAATCGCTTGCTCTTTTGAACAACCCCCTGGGTATCCGAGATTTTTATTTTAGGGTGCAACCCCTGGTATCCGAGATTTTTCATTTTGGGTATCCGATATCCTGACTTTTTTATTTCCCAACGACACCACTGCCAGGCTGTCGTCAGTGCGAACACACCAGATCAGTTGACCAAAGGTAAAAAGTGAACATCACAAAGTAAAAAAGGTCAACCTGTTGGGTCGGCCTGGCTCATTAGTTCCTTCACAGTTTCCACATAGGAGGCTCGTTCGGAATCACTGATCTGCAATGACAAATAAAATAATGCGTTGAACAAAATTATTGGCCATCTTCACGCAGTTGAGTTGAGTCAACTGTCAGTGAACCGCGCGTTTTGCCCATTTTACATAGGTTTAAAAAAAAAACGACCGGTAATGATCACGACATCGTCAGTGTGAATGCAACACATAGCCACAGTCAGAGGCAACCGTGACCCGAAGAAGCGGACTGTTTGTTATGCTTTCATCTAGTAGTTGTGCAGAACGTCTCATTTGCGTATTTTCACCGCATGCTAAAAACGACAAACTGAACCAAAAGACGTCAAAAACTTTCACCCTCGTACCTGTCCACACACCGATTGTACACCCAATGAGACGCGATCGACTTTGCGCTGGAATCCGCTGCCAATCATCGCAAATCGATTGTAAGACGGGGTTTCCGGAGGACTCGTGTGCATCACAAGGCCATCGAGGGACGATTTACGCTTGGGTGATGACACAACGGCGGCGGCTCGCTCGGTTGATTCGGAAGGTTTGGGCGGGGAGGGCGGACGTTGCAGCAGCTCTTGCACCTATGATTTGGAGGCCACAATTGTTGTTGTCATATTCGGGTATGTATCACCACACACAAATAAGATCTGCTGGTTTGGCTTTTTAGAGGCAAGCTTGCCAGAGGCGTTAGCACTGACGAGCCCTGGCGCCTCGATCTGTCTGCGAAAGCGGGGCGAAACAAGCCAACATTACAGCACTCAGTACATTCTAATTGAAACACCCATTTCTTCTTTATTTTGAATCACAACAATAGCTGAACCGCGCCAATCTCGCCTTCTTTGTCCACGAAAGGCCCACAAACAGCAGTAGTCTTGTAAACAAGGACCAGAAAGTCAAAATTCAATTGGATTTGACAGAAAATCAAACTATGGACGGCCCGACGTCAGCTATCTGACATAAGCTTGGGAGTCATTTCAGTCTATTTTCGCATCACTAGCATCGCTAGATCGGCTATGATCGCGTCCTTCATTACCGTGCCTGACAAGGTCAGAGCATGTCAGATGAGCGCAGCAAAACGCACCGAATCGGCGAATCTGCCCAAGGCCAACTGCGATTCCTCCGTGATGTTCTTGTCGTCTACCGCCCTGCCATTCGGCAACCACCACTCGCGACCCCACGATCCACCGAACAACAGCCAGCCATGCTCGGGCACTGCGGTCAGGTCGAGGATACCTGCGTGACAGTTGCATTGGTTTGGCTCGGTGACACAGTCGGGCCCCTTTTTGTCATGAGCATGATGCCTGAAAACCGTCCGTTTTCGGTCAATCTGAAGAGGACACACACACACACACACATGTGCGATCGGATCGCTTGGGTGTGTTTGACATTGGGATATCTCGAGATTTACCAATGCTACTAGTTTCGACGAGCACAAAGATTGTTCGTTGGCTGCACGCAGCATGGAGATATGGATACTTTATTTTCGGAATCGGAAGGGTGTAATTTCTATAGTTGGGATGGAAACACTGTTTGTATCTGGTAACAACGTTTACCTCGGTCTCGGTCGAACTTACAACTACGAGTATATCTCGATTTAGAAATGTGTCACAACCAATGGTCACGCGCGTGATCACCCACCGACTCACCAGGGTCTCTCAATGGTCCAGCAGTCAACACGGCTGCAAGTCTTGTGAGACGTTTCGCAAACAAACACATTAGCACGGCATCTGCTGCCGGCTGCATACACGTCACGTACTGCGAACTGTACGTTTTCATTGTGCCTGTACGAAGCTAGCATTTTTTAAAATTTTCATGGGTTAATTCGATTTTTGTGCAAAATTTTGCGTACGCTGCATTTGCGAGAACATGAAACGGTGGAACTAAATTTTAAACACGAAAATTATTCTGGTGTTTGTTTTTCAATCATTTGTTTGTTGATTATTGTTAGTTGGTCATGTAAACACGAACAGGGCAAAATCATTTTCGAGCGTTTTCCGAGATTTACTGATGCGATCGACAAAACATTTTACCACCTGCTGCCGGCTTCGTGAATCACATGCGATTATGTACTGTGCAATCGCCTGCTGTGAAACATCAATAAATCTGTGATGTTTCATTTCGAGTGCAAATTCTCCCAAAAAGCCCATAAACGTCACGCCATCAAACTTTGCCATCCGCATCCAGACCTACCATCCCAATCCGTCACAAAATTCGGCTTCCCTTTGGCCAATATTCTATCGAACATGGCACACACCGCCGTGCGCTCACGGTCATAATCAATCTGCAAAAGGTTGCAGGCAATTACAGTTTTCCACATTGCCAGTTACAGTTACAGTTACACGCTACAAAGTTAAAGACAAACTACACCAACACGAGCCCGACTTCGAAGGTGGTGCCTATTCAAAACGAATAGAAAGAGAAAATCATCACGCTCCACTTTGTATTCTTCAACGTGTAACGTTTCCCAAATCAGCAGCCACGTCAGAATGTTTCACCATTCTGCCAGCTGCGAAATCGAGCTCATGTCGATGGGCATGGCTTACAGCTGAAAACAATGCGAACCGTGCTCAAATCCGGTGCCAGCACTTCACCGATAAAGCGTGCATAATGCTGCACATAGTTGTGTTCGTGCTCGGCCACCAGTCGCGCAAAGCTGACATCTTTGGTCAGACCGTGCAGCTCGTCCTGGATGTTTAGCACGACCGTCGCGTGACCCTACAAATTGGCAAAAAATGAACGGACAAAAAAACTGAGATTGCAGGAAGACCAAACTTGAAATCACAACTGGGAGGACAATTTGTTTGAAAATAAATCCAACCTCACTCGGCCGTCCCAAAGTGAACTGACGATAATTTCCGTCACTGTTATGTGATTCATCGGCTTTGGCGGGCTTCTGATTCTCGTCATTTTCCTACAACAATATTGAAAGGTTTTTTTATTCAAATTCGCTGAAAAAAATCATAAATAGTTTGGGCCACCTGTGGTTCGTGCGCGCTGTCTTCATAACCTTTCTTCAACAACCGTCCTTGCGCTAACAGCAGCTGCGAAAGCACGCCAACAGCTACGTCCTGCAACAATAAATTTTGGGCAACGAATTCAAACAGTTTGCGATGTGCGTGTCACACGTCGTCGTCGTCGTCGAAACTCACCTTGACCACGCCATCAGGCCTGTTGGCAGCTGAGTGATTTAGCAAACTCGACACAAACCCACGGCGCACATCTCGCACCTCAAAATCAATCGATTTGTTGGAATTCGATAGAATATGCGGCTTTTGTGACATAGGAAAGGGGCCGAATTCGTACCTCTTGCCATGTTATAACTAACACCGCAAAATATTTCCACGACCACAGAACACCAGCCGTCAACTTTGAATTGTTCGTGAAGTTGGCCATGCAATAAGGGAAAACACCAACCCCAAACATCAACGCCTTGAACTCATTGATTGACGTCACGTCATTCTGACCCTCCATCCAAATTGCGATTAACAAAATCGATCTGAAATACGGTAAACCTCAAACTTTTACCATTCTCGCCAGTTTAGGTATTCATTATTCGGTTACAAACGAATGAACACGTTTGTTTGGAGCACGAATCAAACCAAACGACCGCAATTCCGTAAAAATTTTATGCCAACACGTACATACGCTGGATTTCAGAGAGAGAGAGAAAAAACATAATATTAATTGTGACACTTACGGCATGTGTATGCATGCAAATGGAACTAGATAATAATACTCTTTTGCTGCAGTCGGCGACTTGAGAATTAAATTTTAATTTGCAAACCAAAACAATATTGCAGCCAAAGTGGTACACGTAAACAACACAATTATGTAGTTGTTGATTGTGCACACATGAAATGAACCAGAAATAAGTCCAATACTTTTAATTACCAGCGCAGTGCGGGAACGTTTCAAATCCTACAACCATGCATGTCAAATATGTGGCATGCGAACAATTACCAGATCCCACAAAAGCAGACACCCATGGTTGCAGTCAAATTAACACAAGAGCATGGAATTTCGCTGGGATGTCGCAAGTAAACGCGCGGAAAAACACCTCACACTCGGAGGGTGCAACTTGAATATAAGATCGGAATTGTAAATTCGATTTACGCTACCATAACAAACAACGAACAAAGATCATCATACTGCGTGCGACGTTACCCAAATAGTACGTGTACGTAACAAACAAAAAAATTGATGAAACGAAAATGAAATTACCGTTGCAAAAATAAAAATAATCGGCTCAACAAAATAGCACAAACGAAACAGCGGTACATCATAGATAGACGACAAACACAGCGCACATGTCCGAAACAACCGGTATATACTTGGCAGACAACACGCACACAAGCACGGACATACAAACAATCCTATGCATGGCGCCATTTTTTTCACGAAAAAACTGTAAATTTCCAAAAAGGCGCCACACACATGGCCTACGTAAATCTCTACGCTGCTACAACCGAATAGAAGATCTAGGCTATATACGGGACACAGACAGACATTGGGGCCGTGACAAGCTGCGTGTTTTGTATCGTGAACAGATTGACAGAGCAACTGTTTTGATAATATTGTAAAAAAGTATACATATTATGTGGTCATACAAAACAATATAATGGCGCAGATTTTTGTTTCTCATAACCGCGGAAAAATACACGTTTCTACCAAGAGCAGGTTTGTTGTAAAAATGACTTCAGGATTTTCGTGGCGATTGATAAATTCGAAACAAAATACAAACAACTCGGGGTTACATTGTTGTAGAAAAGATATAAATGAAAAAATAATACGTTGAATCACCTAAAGATAACAACAACTAGCTTACAAACAGCACAGGTCGTGGTAATATAGTACCGATACGCTAGCCTTCTTGCATAGATGGCCAGTGACTGGGTGTGAAGAAATTGGAATATCAAGTCCCAATAACCAGCCATCTATGGCGCAACAACAACAACAGACACACTATTGGACCGCAGGAATGCTGGGAGGGAGATGGTGTTCTTAGGTCAGCCGACTCAGTTTGGGTTTGGGTTGGCGATTGATGATGTGTGTGAAATAAGAATCTTAACAGAACGAAAAAGAAATATACACAACAGTTATGTAGCTGAACATTGATGAACTAATAATATCTGCTACTAAATACGATGACGACAAAAATACATAAAGCCAAGAGATACTCGCGTTTAGAATAATATACGAAAATACAACGAGAAAAGAGCTCTTTCTTGCACATAAAGAAGGCAAAATAACGAGAAAAGGGTCGTAAACATTTTAAGATACGCGTTACCCAACGAAACACGGACTTTTGGTTGCAGAGATTTTTTCGTCATCAAAAACGATTTGGTATTTCTTAGCTATGTAGCTATTTAGACATGGGTAGGCAGGCGAGGGCTTTTGTATTTACGTTACAAAACAGAAAGAGCGCAGATACACGTCTAAAAACACAATTATGGAGAGAGGAAAGAGAAACGTGTGTTGAGGGTACATGTACGTATTATTGACGCGACGCAAAAACGACGGAACAAAACGAAAAAACGATGATAATAAACGAAAAACGATCATTTTGTGCAACAAATAATAATCAGAAATGTATCATCAATAACAATTACGGCGACGAATGAAGAGAGAAAACCCAAAAACATCGGTCGACACACACACAATATTTAGGTCGCCGGTGCACCTTCGCCCTCCGGCGCGTCATCACCCTCACCGGCGGTATCCGCTGTCCATAACTGAAATTAAAAATTTATTGAGTTTTAGTTTGTTGTTGTTTATCTTTGTTTTTCAAGAGATCACTGTGCCGTACGCTATCTGCCAATCAGGTGGCACACTATCCCCCTCCGGGACACTATCTCCCCCAATTTTTGCCTGAAATGTGTGGTTAGGTAAATGTTGTCAAAAGTCGCCACAATACCATTTTTATGACGAATTTTTTCCAAAAAAGGGTAAAAATAGGTCAAGGTCAAATTTTCTACGTAAAAAAGTGACTGTTCCTGAATATGGGTCTTCCCCCTCCCCCTCGTGAGTAGGGTTAGAGAGATGTCGGGTGTCGGCTGTCGGGTGTCGGGTGTCGGGTGCCAAAAAAGTGTAGGTGTCGGGTGTCGGGTGTCGGGTACCCCCAGATGTCGGGTGTCGGGTTTTTTTGGACCCGACACCCGACAGCCGACACCCGACACTTACGGTTCAAAACATCAGTTTTGCTGAGAGAAGAATTTTGGGAGAAAATTTTCTTCGGATCAAATGTTTCCGAAGACGCAGAATGTGACATTTTGGTGTTTATTTCGTGTGAAAATACTTGAATTCAGTAACCCGAGCCAAAAAATTGCACTAACGATGCAAATGAGCAAAAATTTGCCTGTTTTTGTTACAAAAACAGGTGTCGGGTGTCGGGTTTTTTTCAAAAACTAGATGTCGGGTGTCGGGTTTTTTTACAACTGTCGGGTGTCGGGTGTCGGCTTTTTTTCTCAGATGTCGGGTGTCGGGTGTCGGGTTTTTTCAGATGTCGGGTGTCGGCTGTCGGGTGTCGGGTACCCCCCCGACCTCTAACCCTACTCGTGAGCACACTATAACCCCCAGACCAGGAACTACACTGAATGGAGGTGGTCTAACAACCACCTAGCTGGCAAGGTCGAGTTACTTGACCATTTACACCACTGATTTCAAGGACTGGCAATGCGTTGTACTCAAACTCTTCGCGCAAATATTAGCTAATTTACTATGCGCCCGTTAGCTTTATTTTTAAAGCAGCGGTCACACAAAACATATTATTAGCTGCCGCCCACGTTACAACCAAACAACACGTCAACATGCAATAAACCACCCAAGCAGTACCGTAAGATTATCACGCAGCAGCTGCATAATGAGCGTACTGTCTTTGTAGGAATCTTCGTTAAGTGTGTCTAGTTCGGCGATCGCGTCATCGAAGGCCTTCAATGAAAATTGATGAGAATAATTCAATGTTTTTCGTTCTTGCTTTGCGCAACTCACTATCACTACTACAGGTGGACGTGGGCATGGTAGCAAATGTATTTCTACTTCCAAATGAGTTCAGTCTCTAACTCGATAGCCGGTCTGACTTTGAGCAAGCTATGCATACGTGCACATCACGTGTGGCCTTTTGGGCACTTTGGACTATCTTGGGCACAAGCGTACGCTCATTTCGTCATTTTGTGGCGTCACTCCACCGAGCATAAAAAAACGTTTTGCGTCACAGACAAATAAACTACTTTCCTGCAAGTCAAAACGATTTCTCATTCTATCAGATCCTCACAAACAACCAAACCTTGCTCAGACTGCCCGCAATCATCATACCTGTTTGGCTAGTTGGCATGCTTTGTCAGGCGCATTCAGGATTTCGTAATAAAATACGGAGAAATTGAGCGCCAGACCCAGTCGGATCGGATGTGTCGGCTGCATTTTGTCTTTGCCGATCTCCAACGCCTCTTGGTAGGCCTTCTGTGATTGTTCGACAACGTCTGCAATAACATCCATTGGTTGGACATTGACATCAGTAAGAAGCGATAATAGAGGATGACAACCGCCAGCTGCGGATAAATCACCGAACACCTATTTTTATTTCTAAAACGTTTATTTCCTGCTATGCTTCGACAAAAATGCACTGAACAAATACAAGAGGTGCTCCAATAGCAGGAACTGCGGGACATAATCGTAAAAAATAATTCGGTGAACCGAATCTTTACGAAGGTTTCACCGGAGTCACACACAGGTCCGTGAACAAAACTTTAAACCAGCAGTGCTGTGCTGCCATGCCAATGCCAAGACACGCTTCGGTAGCCCTACAACTGAACCGGGAATGTGAAAAAAAAACTCCACTCACTGTTCCGAGAGTCACCGGACGCGACCTCGCCGAGGTATCGGTAGTAATCGCCCTTCATTTTTAGGTAGAACACTTTCGATTCGGGGTTGCCCGCTTTGGGGATCAGGTGTTTTTCGAGAAGGGCCTGCAATATCAACAAAGGGATTAGCTGGCAATGTTTTTCGTGAATTCAGCCAGAAAAACAGCCAAGAGCTTGTTTTCATTCCCTGACGATGTCCTGCCTGGTCCCCCACCTCTCTGTGTAATGCAACTCACTTCACTGCTGCCTGTCACACCATTTGTAAAAACCAGGCGCCTTTGCACTTGCATATCCCCACCTTCGTTGAGGAACCGAACCAAAACCAAGTGCGAAAAACAGGCTCAACCGATCGTTGCCATGCAATGATAAAATTATGCACAAAAATCAACTGAAACATACGAGCACGTCATTGCAGATATCGGTGAGCTCCTTCTCGACCTTCTCGCGGTACTCCTTGGCCATCTGCTGTTTCTTCTCGTTGCCCTCGGTCTTCTGTTCGATCGAGCTGATTATCCTCCATGACGAGCGACGCGCGCCGACAACGTTCTTGTATGCCACCGACAGCAGATTGCGCTCCTGATGTGCAAACGGAGCGTGGTACATGATCAACAAGGTACCACAAACTACGAACTTTGTTTCTATGTTGACAGAATGGCAATTGTTCTTGATTTAGTTGAGCAAAACGAAAGCTTACATCGTCGCAACTACCGCACACATCGTACAGAACAAAAATGCGATTTCGTGATCGAGAACTTTTACAGCCAAACACACAAGCAGATATCAAACTTGGTGATCAGATCAGACCTAACTTTGTCACACGACGTACGATTTTGCATTAGGAATGCGGGACATTTGCTGGAACCGCCATTTTCGACCAGCGTCAGTGTCCACTGTTTCTGGCTCTAAAATCTTTACCCTGGTCCTGGTCGTCACTAAGCTTCATGTATCATTAAGTCAAAAATGGCCATTCCCCAATGCAACAAAGTTGCGGACGGCGAAAAACCAGTGTAGAAATACCGAAAAAACCTCCTTTGGACAGAAAATAAATTTCCGTCCATTAACACCGAGGTGCCATCTGAAGGTTAAAACCAACATGACCTGAACCGTTTCTAGGTCTTCAACAGCATATTGTGTCTGTGGACTATGCTTCACACCAGTTTTTGAGCTCAGAATACCGTGTAACTGTTGTTTGATACCCCCTATTGGAAATTTATCCTCTGGAATTTTTTCGGCTTTTGTTACAAAATAGGAATTCGGCTTTTGTTACAAAATACAAACTAGTCTATCTCGCAAAAATACAAGGCAGGTCCGATCTAATAACCAAGTCTGACATCGACCACAATTTTTCATAGCGGACAGACGCCGGGCACGCCACGAGCCACAATGGCGACAGGCGTCCCAAACCATGTTCGTGGCAGCTTGCAACGGTGAACAGAACCACACGGGAAAACGGCCCCACATAAAAACTAAACCAACTTCATTTGATAATTCAGCATTTAATTCTGTCACTTTCTTCATCGCATCGGCCATATCGTCATATCGCTCGGCCTGAAATTAAGACCGGATTTTGCCTTCGCGGTTCCGTGAACAAAAATGTTTGATTGTCATCTATTTGCAGTGATGCAGTTGTCCGAGTGTTCACTTTAAGTTGCTTTATGAGGAAGAGACGCTGAACAAGTGGACCAAAACACATAAAAAGTTTTGCACGATTTAAGAAACTGACCTCAGGGCTGTCCAGGTTTTGGAAAGTTTGGTGAGGTATGTATGCTGGCAGTGTTGAAACTACCGTAGTCAAGAACCCCCATCAAAAAACCTAGCATCCACGAAAACCTTCCTCACCCTTAAAATGCGTATTTTAGAGCACGTGTGTATACTGTCATAACGAACAGTTTTTTATTTTTCGTGGAAAAAATGTTTTTTTTTCAAATATTTTTCCAGTACTTAAGAACGTAATTTCGAAAAATAACACTTTCAGTGCAAAATTTGTTCGAAGTAACGAGAGTGTTCTTGAAGAGCGTTGAAGTCAGTCGAAAACACTTGGTTTACACGTTTTTGGCCCATTTTGGGACGGTTAATTTTCGTGCTCGAGCCAATTTTTCACTAAAATCGAAAAACTCATCAGTTTTGCATTACAATTTTTGGCAAAATTG
>JASAMV010008673.1:0-11342 GCA_030248065.1 Rhynchonema sp. JSB1_4
GTCTGCAAAGAGAGGTAAGGGCTGAACGAATAGTCGACCTTGGCAATCGTACGTATCACCCTGATTGGACAGGGTGTATACCACGTCTTTTTGAATCAGTAATATTTCTGGTGCTGATGCCACTGATCTCGATCAGAATGTATAACGTAGTGGCCAAAAATGGCAAAAACGACTTTGACGCTTGTGGATCTGATAAAGTTCGAAATTTTCCATTAACAAGGTTTCGCGATCAAGGTATACGTATGTACATACATACTATGTACCAGAAATCCGATCTTTGCCATACTTTGTGTCAAGGGTCAAAGCACCTGCTCACCTGGAGTCCTTGTCGAGTACCAATTCGTAGAGGAGGTATAGTGCGTAGTAGATCAGCAGAAACACGGTTAATTCGACCCAGATGCTCTTCCAAATGCTGCCTTTCCATCGAAGCAACAATCGCGCAAAGTTACCCGCATACGAAATCGTCATTGTTCAGGGGCAAATCTGCCTAACTGTTGTCCACGAAAGGATTCTACTGTTTGTCATGACGTCATCTGTGGTGGGCATCATGCAAGACGTTCAAAAAGCTGAATTAGACAGTAATTTTAATTCCTTGTGGTACGCATCATTATATCTGAAACTTTTAGTATTCTTGCAGTGGCTTGGAGGCAAACATTTGAAAGGTGCCAAACACAGTTAAAGTTTTATGGAGAGTCACTTGGTGGCCATGCGAATATGAACTAAATGTGTTAAACTGCTCGAGGTCAAGACTGTCTCAGGTACTCGGAGGCCTCATGAGAAACTCAAAATAACTCGCACGTGCAGAACTTCGTCAAACGATCAGTACACAACTGACTGTAACAGAGTTACAATTACTTGGCTGAAAAGGAGCAAAGCGATCAAGGACAGATTTGTGGGTACTTGCAGACTCGTAATTGAATCATGGACCTGTAGTTTGCTCGAGTCCGAGCCGAGTCACAAGTAAAGGACTCAGCTCCAGTAGCGTCTGTCGGCTACAATGAAAATTAGCTCCGTTTTCGGGGCTCTATAGACTCGGGGCCACCCCACAGAAACTACCGTAATCCATGTGCTACCTTACCCAAACTTTTGTCACGTGATATGCAGACCCATATGAACTTGTAATATTAGTTTTGGTCGTGTCGATCAACGGAATCGGTCACGGCCGATCGCCATCGGTGGCATCGAGGTCAAATTTCAAAGTTGTCCGAATGTTACATGTAGCACTTCTATCATATTCAGAATTTTTCGCTGATTCCAAAAATGTTAAGCTTATTTCATTCCGACGTCGCATGAAAGAGTAACAGTCTATTTTTAATCTCAGTTGCACGCTCGCTGGATTTTAGCCAACAGTGCAGCCAATCAGCGCGCATAGGGGCAAGTAACCTTGAGGCAGCATGTGCACTGGGTGTTGCATGTTGGTTACATGGTGTTGTGCGCACATACATAGCACCCGCGGCACACGTGAGTGGCATAAAAGGCGGTATACCTGCGCGCGCAACCCCCATTGTATTTGCTCTCAGCAAGTGATCTAATTGCACATCATATCTAATTGCTCTCTTCCGTGCCGATTCGCGGGCAACCGTCCTTGGGTTGTCACACCACCCTTGGTCTGCGGACCACTTACCCGAACCCAACGGCCCTCTTCAGGGCCACCCCTTATAACCATGTTATGGGCTGTGGGAAACAGCATCTTGGGACACGTAGGTGCACAAATGCGGTGTGGGGAGTTCCCTGAAACAAGCACAGAATGCACGTGAGATTACCAACAACCTTTTCTTCCGTGATCAGATTGAAATAAGCTTAACATTTTTGGAATCAGCGAAAAATTCTGAACATGATAGAGGTGCTACATATAACATTCGGACAACTTTGAAATTTGACCTCGATACCACCGATGGCGATCGGCCGTGACCGATTCCGTTGACCGACACGACCAAAACTAATATTACAAGTTCATATGGGTCTGTATATCACGTGACAAAAGTTTGGGTACGGTAGCACATGGATTACGGTAGTTTCTGGGGGGTGGCCCCGAGTCTATAGAGCCCCCCGTTTTCCGTTTATTGTCTCCCTGGAGGCGTTTCGTGGCACTGCTGTGTCGCCACAAACATGGCTATTATAAGAGAAGCAACTTCGTCATCGAATGCGTAAATCAGAACCAATTTAATCAGTGAGGATCAAACTTATCAGATCCTTATCACAATGAGTACTAAATACCTAGCACATCAAACAACTACCTTAATAACGTGGAGTTGACCAGTTATCCCTGTGTGCAACACGGGAAACTGAGCCAATCACTGTGCATACAATGCGTAGTACACGGTAAACTCAAACTATACCTACCTTGGTTCGCAGCAATGCGGGACAACAAGCCTAAGACGGCTATAATCAGCTCTACTTAACTCGGGAATATTGCAGCTGAGAGGACGGTATCATGACAGGCACCAGGGCTTCTTACTCTTATCGGTAACGGCAATACATTATTTGTGCACAAAAAGGATAAATGATGTTGATTCTGAATTATTCCCTTCGCCAGAATGCCAAACATTGAGTCCTGCACATCAAGTATGCGATGTCTGGTAAACCTTAGACCTTATGCAGGTTGACGAGTCAAACATCTTTCTTTGAAACCCATCACCGAAAATCAGACGTTTGACAAATGGGAACGCAGTGCCGACAGACTTGGACCAGTGCTTTTGGCCAGTAACGTTCGGACGTTTGTATGTACATATACGTATGTACGTATAGGTTGTGTCGGCAAAGTAGACTCACCACATTTGGGTGTAACAGTGCATTGGATACCAGCTAATGTTTTTATCACACGCCACGAACGCCAGGTGTGGTCCTCCTCCTTTCGGAGAAAACATTCCGAGATTTTCCGGTATAGAAAGTCGACGCGAAAGCAGGTGGCTGGAAAGATCTATGGAACATTGGTTATGTACTGTATGCTTCCTGGTTTACGGTTCGAGATAATGGATGAATGTAAAAGACAATGTACGTAATCTGTTTCGGTGGCAGTTTACCAGTGTAGGTACGGTGATGCACCATCCCGTGTTACATATATAATGTAGGTTCACGAGGCAGTCGCAGGCAACATGAGGATCAAGCACCGTCATAAGGACTGTGTGTGGAGCGAGCAACATTGTTTTTTTGGTTATCGACCAAGCACGGCAACGACCCAAACTTGTAACTTTGGGCGGTGCACCCTGCCAACAACCAGTGCTCAATCGCAGTGTTGTCGTAACATAATTCATTCGTTGTCGCTCGCTCAACTGCTTGCGTCACTGCCGCAAAAGGGCCGCATTCTACAAACTGTTGTGTCAGGAAACCACGCAGATTCACACGAAACAATCGGTAAACCGACTGAATAGTTAGACAACTGGAGTAATCAAAAATCATATTGTTTGCTTTTGATCTGCCTTTTGTTTCGAAAATATTAATGGCAGCAACCAAAAAATCATCATATCGGCCAACGGCTTGCACAAATCCAAGAGTCACATTTGTCAAGCGAACGCCCGTCGGTGTCGGTTACTGGCTCGACAATGTACCTTGTTAGATGATTGGATTACTGGGTACTGCCCTAGTTCGAGCCCATTATGACCCACTTGATTTGGGTACCGATTTACTCAGAGGAACATGCCGCACCAAGTCACAAACACAGTGCGACAGAGCACGCACAAGCAAGACCAAAAACTTATTACTTTGCCAACGTTGCACCACCTGTCGTTACGGGCAACATTTGCAATCACTTTCTATGCATATAAACCGGTTCAAGATCGGGACCTGTGTGCTGTACTGAACAGCTGGGTGCACGCTTGCAGCCCGGTGGTGGCTAAATGTCGTCCAGTTGTTCAATACAAGGCAATATTCAAACTTAGCACAACCACCGTGTGAGAGGGTCAGCAGATCCGAGGGCACGAAACGGCCTGAATTCAGGTTCCGGCAAAGGTTCTTGTGCCCTCGAAGGACTACAGTGACTGACTTGAATGCTAACTGGCATGTATAGCGAGTATTGACGTTTGAATTGAATCGAATACCGGAACATCAATGTGAAAACGGTGGGCGTGCGCACGAACCTTTCCAGCAGCATATTATGAGAAAAACATTTGCACATTTTGTCTGCCTTGAGTGCCAAAACACGGTATCTTTGGCATGTTATATGTGGTGTGTAATCGCTGTGGAGTGTGCACGGCTAAAAAAACTAGAAAATTTTTAAAAACCTCATTATGCGGCTCATGTCGTGTGACATTTAGCCAAAACACTCTGGATTCTCACGGCACATTGAGCCGAACAAGTGCTAATGTTGTCTTTTTGCACATTAAGTTATGGCCATACTAAATGGACGTCTACTGTACACATTGTCTTTGGGTACACTTATGCGTCTAAACGTACTTGTGAATTTCAAATACAGTAAGTTGTGGCTTGCAAATTTACGCAAGCTAACTCACTGGGCATAAGAATTTCAAACTGAAGTGGTTCAGTGGCGTGCGTAAGACAGATCGTAGTGAACTGGTTTATGTAATGTTTTAAACGACGATTTTGACATTTCGCTATTCGGATGGGTTTGGAAAGATGTTGATCTTTCAGAAACTGGTTAAGCTTGCTGTGGATTGGCAACAAAAAATTCAGCTGAAGCTCGCACAAAATGCTGCTCACGCACAATGGCCAACTTATGTATACGCGTCAGTGTGTCCCATCGAAACTGCGCGCGATAACCTGGAAACGCTTTGCGAGCAACTTATGTAGGTAACCAATGTTAATAAGCAAGTAATTAAGAAAGATTAATTAAGAATGAAAGACTTTGCTACCTATCCATATGTTTTACAGGTTAAACAGCTAGGAAAATGGCTTAGACTACAGGGGTCTGTTTCTACGAATAAAGGCACGGGAGCGCTGTCTTGAACACATCCTATAATTTGAAATAGCGCTTGAGGAAAGCAAGTACATAAGCGTATGCTAGCACTGGGCACGGATGTTGACCGCTGCTTCCTAAAGGAGCAGCTGCAGCGGTGGGCTCGGGCACCTGCGCTTTCCATGCAATAAGCAACAAGATGAAAACCCTCTTCTTGGCCGCCTGGCGGTCAGACCATGGGTCCGGAAAACTAGTTATTATGGTCAGGCGAAAGCGGATACAACATGAACTTTTCTTAGTGCCAATTTGTTATAAGCAAGGGTTGGCATTGGCAGACCAAAGGGTCTTGCTTGGATGACCAAGCGCGCATGAACAGGGGTAATAGAGCGGCAGGCAGAAGCAATATATCTTATGTTGCACAAATGCACCTTATTATGGACTTGGTCATGCTAAATTGAAAACCTACGGTTGGCCAGCGCCAATGCAATACAGCTGTGTAGGAAGACAAGGTCGGCAGCAATGGAAAAGGTGGTCACACACACAGACAAGCATCTGGCATCTACCACAGTCCGCTAGTCCGTTAGTACATACAGTATGCAGTCTATCCTGCGATATTACGTATATAATAGCTATGGGCACATACATCTTGGTTCAGTTCATTGAAACCATACAAAGCTGTATTAGGTGACGGGGCATTCGATATTATCACGTCAGCAATACACCTTGCCTACATGGTCGTTTCAGTTCTTGGGAACGCTTTAGGGTAGACCCAGGTCATCCAGAAGAATCTACATACCTGTACTTTGGCTATGTATGTATATGTATCCATACATGCATAAATTTCAGTAACTAACAAATATTTAAAACTTTGTTTTGTTTCAATGTCTAGTTCTGCTACCGTATCCGGTTGCTTTCTACCTAGTTTCCACAACACAGCCAGATGGTCTGGTGATAAAATAAGCATCGGGGAACCAACCCCTGGAAAAAAATTTTAAAAAATGGTTTTGACGATCCCATGGGACGTCTTTGCGAACGACGACGCAAGATCAAATGAGAAGGGCAAATTAACAGCTTCGAAGCTCGGATCCAGTATTCAACGAAAACATGGTGAGGGCTACTCACGATGATACACAGCAGGACACAATGTGTCCCTGACGAGTACACGAGATTTTGTTTTGTTTTTTTGATGACGAATATTTTGTTTTCATGGATAAAGGGCTCGTGTGGTATACGCATGATGGATGATTATCAACAGCAATACATCATGATGGCGAGTATTGTTTATCGGTAATCGCTGCCAGAATCGGCAGCCTGGTTCCATGCAGCAAGGGAGCAACAATTTTGGAGATCAGCTCCGCAAATCTTACCTGTGCTCATGCGGTTTCACAGAAGAGATAGAGAACACAATCGAACCACAAGCACATACTGCAAGTGTATTATACTTTGAAAAAAAACGGACAGGGAAGGTTTGACGGCGGCCATTGACATGGTCCGGTTGGTACAAGTTACGCACAGTAGTTGCCAACCATATAACGAAACACAGCACTTCAGCACAATAATAATAAACAATCATGTAGTGGATGTGTTATGATTGGGTCTTAATTTGAAGCGTGAAAAATTATACACAGACTGCGACTATACATAATGGGCGTGTGAAACAGCACGACAGGAGGCGAGACTGACAGTGACCGTGGAATAAATGGTTGTTTCAGTGACAGCAGGGTATCTGTTGGTGAGGGTGGGTATCACATTATAGTTAGTGTACATTTGCGTGAACAGCTGCTGGGTGGGGTGCAGTACTGTAATACATGTGAAGACGCATGAATATCACCCGACTCCGATTATTGAATATGCAACGCATGAATCAAGCATTGTCACACCGAGAAGTGCGTGAAACATTTTATGCCTGGTCAGGCAGGAACGACGAATATGAAACATTATGATGGGAACATCGCAGATACGCAGGGCACACTGACCTACATTTGAGTAAAATTCTATTAACAAAAGATCGTAAAATATGAACACATCTTAACCGAAACATCCCAGTCTGTGATCTTTTAAACCTGTATTTGTTCAGAGCGCAGCTGCATTTTTTAATGTGGAAATGGACCGAGAACAATGTTTAGAAGTTTATGGGACCAGCAGTGCAAAGCAAAAGGTTGGAATTGTGCTCGGGAATGGGCAGTCAGCAATGCAGAATATCGGTGGAATTTTCGAAACGGCGTAAAGGTCAGTTGGGCATAAAGGCAGGCGTAAAGTTCGGTCGAAAGCTCAGCCGGCGTAGCTAGGTGTAAACGTGAAACATTGCCTGTTATTTACGTGGAATGTTTCAAGTTTACACCGAGGTCGATCGCACTGAGCTGTCGACCGAGCTTTCCACCGACCTTTACACCCAACTGACCTTTACACCGTTTCGAAAATATCACCCTATGAAGGAAGTGGTACGTGCTCTCGACAATGTGCGCTCCCAGAGTCTTCAGCTCGAGGAGGTCAGCCGTCGGCACGCCATGCATTGGTTTGGGTCATTCACATTTTGGGTACAATTATATTTGGATGCACCGCATTTTAGCAGCACCGTGACCCAAGGAATCATGTGTCGTACGCCGTCGTATGTATGGTTTTTGTGCAGTGTGATCGATTGGCATTTCGCACGTCATGTGCAACCCTTAATTACTTCCCCTCCTCTGGCGGCATATGGAATCAGAGGCGAAAGACATAAAATGAGCAGCTTGCTGCGGGCGGGGAGTAAGGCCTCTTTCCGGTAGAGTGCGGGATCACGGCTTGAAACGCCACCGATGGCACTTTACCCAATAAAAAGATTTTACTTTTGTTAGAATTATGACTTGTTATGCAGTAGTGTGTTGTTTTCTCTTGCAGACATTTTCCATTCAGCATTATGAAGTGAGTAGAGCAGACAATACAACCAAACTAACTGGGTAACAATGTAGATGTCACACATTTTCCTAAAACCAAACTTAAAGTTGTGTATTACGCATCTGGTTTTCGCTGTGCGCATGCAATCACGTCGTCGTAGCTCGGTGGCGCTGTGGCTTGATCGTACGTTGGCAGGCTGTCGATGGTCGCTCTTGAAACTGAGCTGGAAAATAGTTTGTTGTCAATCGAATTCATATGTTCATTACGTTGTGCTGGTGCACCGTCCGTCTGTCAGAACACACAACCTGCCTGGCGTGCAGTGCATAAAAGTCAACCAATGGGTGGAATTTTCGAAACAGTGTAAAGGTCAGTTGGGCGTAAAGGTCGGTGTAAAGTTCGGTCGAAAGCTCGGTCGGCGTAGCTCGGTGTAAACGTGAAACATTGCCTGGTATTAACGTGGAATGTTTCAAGTTTACACCGAGGTCTATCACACTGAGCTGTCGACCGAGCTTTCCACCGACCTTTACACCCAACTGACCTTTACACCGTTTCGAAAATATCACCCATTGTAAAAAGTGAAATGATCTGCTACTACTCACAGTCGCAAACACATGTGTGTCGCACATACCTTTGCTGACGACGTACAGTTGCACCACTGGTCAATGACAGCACAAGATTCCCATTGACATCGCAGTTGGACGGTGTCAATGCCATAGACGGTCGATTTGGATGTTGGTCGCTATGCGGCGGTATGGGCGACAAATTGACATTCTCGGAACAACTGCGGTTAAAATTTACCAAGCTGGTGGTCGTATTGTCCAAGCAATCGCGTCGCACTTGGTGACGGTGCCAGATTAGCTCGCCCCCAATGTAGGTTAGATATTGGCTTTGGCTTTATGCTCAGATCCAAGGAAATCCTCATATGTAGCTCAAAGACAGCCCACATACATGTAGGCCCAAGCAAGGCACTGCTTCAAAGTTTAAAGCGGCCCCGCCGCTATTGTTTTTTGTGTTTTGGACATCGGTTTTTTTATATTAGTCTTTAGTTGGCACTGGGATGAAGAACATTAACCTTCAAGAACTTCACCAAACTGACGTTTACCCACCGAAATCGATCCACCAACATGGCCGTACGGGAACAAATCACCCCAATATTGACGCACTATGTGTGCATAGAAATCAGGATGTCCAAAGGAAGTACAGAGGTGTGGTATAGGCGGCGCGTTACGGTAGGTTGACAAAACATTTACTATTTACAAAAGAGCTAATGTTTTATCGGGCTACCGTAACCCGCCGCCTATATCACGCCCCAGTGATTTTGAATTTCTCTTGTCATTCCTGATCATCATGTGCAAATGTGCGTCAATATCGGACAGTTTTGTTCCCGATAGACCATCTTGGCGGATCAATTTCGGTGGGTAATCGCCATTTTGGTGAAGTTCGTCAAAACTAATGTTTTTGATCTCGATGCCAACAAACGATATAAGTGAAAAAACCGAGGTCGAAAACCAAAAAAAAACAATAGCGGCGGGGCCGCTTTAAAGGGTCTCCGCCATATATATGCGACCGAAACCAATCTCAATGAGACTTGGCACCGTAAGTGGGCTTGGTCCAAAACACTCACGGCCAAGAAAATTTTTTCCCATATCAGCTCCCTGTCTGAGCCTGGAGGGCTAAAAGGTAAAAAATTTTGACCCTACCTCAGCACCTTAAAATTAAAATATCGATCTGTTTCGCATATTCTTTGTGTGCAGTTTGTTCACAAAGTTTTCATAAACGCCTTGGGTCTAATTTAGAGCCATATTCACTTTTTTGGCACTACCACAGCTCGCGCTATTTTGCCAAAACCACGGAAATTTTCGAAAAAAAATTTCCGTTGTATTTTCCGGTCACATAGAAAGCACACAGAGCTTTTATATAAAGTAGGCAAGAAAGCCCGTATATCATGCTATTCAGGCGATCAATGACTAATTTTTCACTGCTGATAAGTTTCGACAAAAGCTCGCTCAACTGTGGTGAACCTCAACTTTTTTGCCATTTTCTGTGGATCCCAAGCACACTTCTATCTCATATTTTCCAATTTTAGTAACAATGTACCGAGGTGATATATGGCACGCTAGATAGTAAAAATATAATTGTTGTTAATTATGTGCAAATCTAGGTTGGTCCAGCGGCATCCTTGGAGGTACGAGCAATAAATGAGTTTTACACAAAATTCATAATTTTAGCAAATTTTCGCTTCCGTCATATTTTTAGCCTACCTACATTTGTGACGGATGTGTGGCCTTTGCTGTCCGATGAAGCCCCAACGTTGTTGTTGTTTATCGATCAAAATCCAAAATTCTAGTTCTAACGTATCCTGAGAAAAATCATGTTAAGTGAAGGCACCGCAGACGCTGGTCCTGTTGTAAGCCCGGTTGTAGTTCCAAGTCCAACGCATGGACCTCAATTAACACGATTTTTCTCAAGATACGTTAGAGCTGTAATTTTGAATTTTGATCGATAAACAACAATAACGTTTGGGCTTCATCGGACAGCAAAAGCCACAATTCTTACCCAACTGTAGATAGGCTAAAAATATGACGGAAGTGAAAATACTTTCTTGCCTACTTTATATAAAAACTCTGTGTGCTTTCTATGTGACCGGAAAATACAACGGAAAATTTTTTTTCGATAATTTCCGTGGTTTTGGCAAAATAGCGCGAGCTGTGGTAGTGCCAAAAAAGTGAATATGGTTCTAAATTAGACCCAAGGCGTTTATGAAAAATTTGTGAACAAACTGCACACAAAGAATATGCGAAACAGATCGATATTTTAATTTCAAGGTGCTGAGGTAGGGTCAAAATTTTTTACCTTTTAGCTCTCCTGGCTCAGACAGGGAGCTGATATGGGGAAAAATTTTCTTGGCCGTGAGTGTTTTGGACCAAGCCCACTTACGGTGCCAAGTTTCATTGAGATTGGTTTCGGTCGCGTATATATGGCGGAGCCCCTAAGGTTAAGCCTGAATTATAGCTACAATTGGGAGCGAGCTAATCGAGTACCTTGATGACGACGGGCGATCGAACAGCGATCATCACTCAACAACTCGGGTGGTGCGAACAAAAAACAGCCATTCGGATCGCGATAGCTGGTGTAGCAGACGTAGATGTACATGACGAAACACAGAATGAACAGCACAACGAACACTGTGATGAGGACCACGCCGAAAATCTCCTTCCACAACATAATACATAATCTGAGTTTGATTTTAATGTGCTTTCTTCGGTGACGTGTGAAAGTCTACAATTTCAGAACAACGTAATCTGGTGTGATCGGTCACTGAGGTAGTCGACTCAAACACCAACAACTAATATACCATTGAAACAGAGACGATAGACGCGACACGGTAAAGAACAGGATGGTTATGCAAAATTTACAATGTGCGGGCGTCGATACCACATTTGATAGTAACCCAACCAAAAGGGAAAAACATGGCCGTTTCCGCCCCACCATTTTCGACGACGAGATGTACAGAAAAGCGTGAAAGGAGAGAAGAGACTGCATAGCACCAAAGCAACTTGAGTTACAATTTTCAAACGACAGTTTTCTGCTTTCAACCAACATTATCCAACACAGC
>JASAMV010008675.1:0-10185 GCA_030248065.1 Rhynchonema sp. JSB1_4
CTCATCACCAAATGACCAAGACCTGTGATGGATTTGGTCCAAAAGACAGCAGATGTACATATACTGTACATACAAAAGAGACCTACATCTCTCCTTGATTTTCAGGCAAATTCAGCTGCATCCAAGCGGATCTGACGTTCGAGGATGCGGCATACGACGCAGCCATCACCACGTATTTCCCAACCACGATGTTGGTGATGTTGTCGTGGCTGCAATTCTGGATCCCGCTGGATTCCATGATCCTCCGCTCGTTCTCCGCCATTCTGCCCTTCCACATATTCGCCCATCACATGGTTAGTGCGGAGGAGAACGTTTGTTATACATTTTCTGATACATACGTCTTTAATTTGGAGTTTTATATCGAGCTGAACAAGGGATGAGTGGATCGGATTTGCTCTGGTCAAGGTTATTTTTGTCTAAATTTAGAATATTTTTGTGCAGTTTGAAGTTTATACTTGTGCCGCTAACATATACATAGGATCGCATACGTGACACTGTTCTCAGGCCCAAATATGTATCATTATAACTGTTGGACTGTTCAAGTGTGTTACTCGTATCTCTATGGACATCGAGATTACAGCCGGCAGCATATGACCGACCCCATTAGTTCGCCGAATCTGATGGCTGCTAAAAATGCTAATAAATCCTGTTTTGCCATGCAGAGTGCCGGTCTGGTTGACCTATCGCTGGGTGCCGTTCAGTTGTGGTTCGCCTTCTGCCTCATCTACACATTTCTGAGTTTTGCCGAATTCGCAGTCACCGTGCATCGAGCGGCACGAAATCTACGGATCGAACGGGCCCCCACACCGGTCGAGTCGAAACACAAGTTCTTGGAGGTAAACGACTGAGGATGAGATCAGAGAAATGCGGAATTGCGAATTCTATTCCGCATTTACGTGATCGCTGCTTTAGTGGGAGAATGAAATGGTGATTGAAGCTTTTTCCGAATCAGACCCCAAAACTAATCGCAAACGAAATCCGTGACAGCGATAGGGGTCTCTGATAGCTCTGTCGTTACATCAGATAGTAAATATCAAATATGAGCCTGAAGTGTCTCCAGCACAGACACAGTTGCCTAATCCAGCACAATGGATCAGTCTACAGGGCTTTAAACCAGAGCCAGGAATAATTAATAACAAATAACAATATTCTTTCTGCGCGATCACTGTTTTTGCCAAGTTTGAACACTGTCTTGTGATGGTTGTGGTCAGGGTTGGAAAAAAATTTTTAAACAAGTTTTTTTTAAAAAAAATTTTTTTTTTAATTTTTTTTAAAAGGTCTTAGATTCGGGGAAATTTTACCAAATTTGCCTAAAAAACGCGCAAAATCGCGAAAAAATGCAACTTTAATTGACAAGTCACTTTTGTGACTTGGTTTGCATCACTTATGAAGGGTGTTTACGCCATTTCGATGCGATCCAACAGTCTGTGCTTGTTATGGACCTATGATTGCTGCTCTGTGGTATCAGGCACAGCGGTTTGTGGTCGAATAAGCAAGTTTCACTCATAAACCACACAGAATTGAGAATATAAGCTGCAGAAATGCTTGTCGGGTCGCTGAATCAGTCGTATATGACCGACCCGATGGGGTATGACATCAAAGTACCATGTAGGTACATGTGTAACAGCCACTTTTAGTACGCCAGTACTGTAACCCTATTATTATTTTTAGTAGGCAAATTTGCGTGTGCGAACACGCCACCGTATGTTTTGACGTGATTCTTCTGACGTTATTTCACTCCGGTTTTGTGTAGTTTTAGCCAGTCACCAGTTCAGTACCCACCCGGCTCTTTGTGTAATTTTCATAGTTTTTGTATCCTGGTTTTGTATTGGTTTTCATCACAATATTTTAGTCTGATCTACATAAAACTATAATATGGTTCGTAACTCGTACTTTCTTAAATAATAGAGTTAGGTAACGAAACACATTAAGTAACTAAACATGGTACCCTAAAGTAACTCGCTAACACATGCATACTGTGTCTCATGTATCACAGGAAGGTATAATAACATCATTTGGGGCATCTTAGATACCAAATACATGCCCCAAAAGTGATTTTGTGAAGAAAATTTTTCGACCCTTGAGAAAAAATGACAAAAAATAACCCCCAAAAAGGCCATTTTTGGACGTTTTAGAACATTTTGTTCCCCCGAAAAATTTAAAAAAAATTTTTTTTATATTTTTTTTTCAAAAACCTTTTTTTGCCCAACCCTGGTAGTGGTACACAAAATGCTGCAAACGGCCAGCAGTAAATTCATTAAAGTGCTAAAATCCACTCGTTTTCAGGAGGGCCACGTTCCTGAGGGTCTAGGTGATTCGGCGCAGTACGATTTGGATACGATCTCACGCTGGCTGTTTCCATTGGTCTTCGTCGTTTTCGTCGGATTCTATTTGCTACTATTTTTGATGATCATCACTTAAATGAAAAATTCTTCGATTTTTTAAATTGGCCACAGACGAACTTAAAATCTTGTGTCACTCTCACGAATCAGAATTTCAGAATGTGTTTTTTCACTTGATTTACGAAGGTTTTGTGCAGAAATGTTGCCAATAATTGGCTGCATACATATTGGTCGCACAATCACTATATAAGAATTCATCAAATCAATCCTGATTTTCACGTTCAGTCACTCTTAACCACTGTGCCATGTGTGATTCTCACAAAACATTTTCAGCTGAAAATAATCTGGCAGATCAACCACGTTGCCTCAGGTCTGAAACATTCTCTTTAGCACATGCTTTGTGTGCGATCACGCAACGCAACGTCACTTTCCCTCTTTACGATTCAGGAAAAAAATTTGACCAATTCTTATAAAGTCATTGTGCGACCAATACCATACATGCTGGAATCATGTGAAGTTGCTTTCAGCTCAAATTGGCGGGAAATCTAGAGGTACAGTACCAACCGCAACTTTTGGATGACCGATACCGAGAATTCAATATTGGCTTGACTTTGGGTCTGAGTGCACTTGCAGGCGCGTGAGCATGCGCAGGGCCTCTTCAGTGGAGTGTGCATATAGGGGAGACATTATCGCTCTGTGTCACAGTCGTGGTCGCGGTTTAGGTGTGCCTTTCTGGCGCTGTTGGGAAAAGCTGTCAGTCTAAGCCGAAGCCAAAGCCGAAGGTTAAGCCCAATCATAGGCCTGACTTTAGGCCGAGTTAAACATAGGTACTTGTGCATGCAAGCCTGCACCCATAACCAGCACCGACACCCAAAGTGTGTCTCCATGGAGTGAGCTAAAGGCTCGCTCAACGGTATGGTGTTTTCCCTTCATCACTCGCGGGCGCAAGTCTCAATTTTTTAAAAAGTTGCGTCTGCTGGTACTGTGTCTCTATGTCGTGAATATCGAGAAAAGTCAGCTGGGTGCAGTGCAACTCCGTTCAATCTCAAGTGTACGGTAACTAGTATTCTCTGAAGTATTTTCTGTATATTTGGTTGTCGACCAGACAGTTTGCGCCAATGCATTATTTTCGACACTGGTACAATGTTCTGTGCCTTTTGTATTTTCCCCCTGTATTTGTTTTCTGTTGCCGAGACAAATAAAGTTGCTCACCGGCCGACATAAAAGGGCACTGCCAAATGCCGTCCAAAAACTTCCCCGTTCTATATTGGCAAACTTCAAAAGTGCGCCCACACCCCGCCCCGTACGAATATTTCAGTGGACCCACCAGCGAGTGGCTAATAACGACTGTCAGCCAAAGACGCATTTGTCAAGCGATACAATCAGGACAGAAAAAAACGAGCCGTTCGTCGCATTTGGTCATAAAAATGGGCAGCTCTTTGCGTTTGTTGGGTGCATTTTGTGATGGCGCAAAGTTCAAATAAAACAGAAACATATTCCATGGAAGAAAGAACAACGGATATCATCGGTATGTATTAAAGATCGCATAGGTTTTAGGCCTTAATTTGTTTTTAGGCGCTAAAGGCTGATTTGAACATGGTTCCAAGACTGTTTGCCCAGCTGGAAGATTGAGCCCACACCCAAGCCTTAGTATAAAGCCGAAGTCCAGGCCAACCCTGGGCCGGCCAATGCGCTTGCTGTCTCGCACCCAGACAATTTTCTACATACCCACGAACATTATTACCTACCCAATGCCAATATTTTGAAACGCCGTTCGGGGCATGCCTACCCACTTGTTTGAAGCTGCTCCCGCCATTTTGCGAACAAAACGGTAGAGACAAATCGGACCTGTGTTCTTTTTTGATGCAGCGGGGAGGAACTGACAAAAAGATGTGAAAGTTCAGGTTCTTATCGTTGTTTGGATCTCGGAACCGAAACCAAACGCGCGAATCAAGAACCACATTATGCTGAAACTCTTTCTTTATTTTCTTTTTTTTGCTGTTGGATATAACCGTCGTCGCTTCGGTCGTAAATCACGCGGACGTTTTGTTTTGTCAGCGTTTAGCGCTCATTTTTTGGGTGATGCGGACACGCAACTTTCGACCAGCCAAGGCAGCTGTGATGCACTACTGAGTGACAGGTGCCACTAACCACCATACTTTATGTTGCCTATTAGCAAGAAATGTGCAAAATTGTCAGCGATAAGCACTCGAAAGTTTCCAGGCTATGCCGTCGAACTTAAAAGAAAGGCGGGAGGACTCAAATCGCTCCAACACACTGAAAGTAATGAAATCCTTTCTCTGTCTTGCTGGTGTAGCTGCAAAGGCTACAATATCAAATAGCGCTCAGCGTTGGGACTCGTCCACGCTTTCGCAACATGTTGAACGTGCTGTAGATGTTTCCTGAAGCTACTGTATGTATAATATTTAGTTTGTGATTATCTTCCTGTTCTGCTCCCAGCTCTCAACAGTTATATTTCATAATTATGTCACAATTGTTGTTTCTTAAGTGCCGGAACCTATCTGTCGTGCACGCATATACCTGTAGCACGATCTAATTCTTAGCTTTATTTATCCTGAACAAAGTATGATGCCTATGTTGTTGTGTGAAAGCTGTGAGCGTGGCACCTTAGCGCACTTGCACTAAAAGCTTCAGGGCGTTAAATTCCAGTCATAAATAACGCGGATTTGCAAAATCGTTTTGCGCACCAGAGTTTTACAAACCCTTCCACTCAGCACAAACCGCCGAAAAAAAACCATAGATTTTGTTAAGTTGTCCAAAAATTAACCTGTTTCTGTCAAATACGCGGCAGCTCCTAAGTGGTCGGCGTACAACACAAGAATTGATGGTGAAAAATATGCGTGGAGGCCAAAACTAAAGTTTCTTTGCGCCTGCGCGCAATTTGTGCCAGGAAACAAAGCTAACTTAAGAATATCCCTTTGTGAAGCGAAACTTTTCGACCTCCCAAACAAAGTTGAAAAAAAATTTCTTAATTAACGAGCTTTTGTTTAAAAAAATTTTTTTTTGATTTTTTGACGAAATTTTTTTATAAGGAAAAGTGTTGCAAACGACGTTTCAGGATAAATGAAATCGATACAACATATTTTTCTAAAATTGAAAAATTTTCGTCTGAGACCCAACTTTTGTGGTGACACCCGGCATTGGTCGCACAATGACTTTATAAGAATTGGTCAAATTTTTTTCCTGAATCATAAAGAGGGAAAGTGACGGGGCAATGGCTGGAGTTCACAAAACAAAGGGTGGAATTTTCGAAACGGTGTAAAGGTCAGTTGGGCGTAAAGGTCGGTGTGAAGTTCGGTCGAAAGCTCGGTCGGCGTAGCTCGGTGTAAACGTGAAACATCGCCTGTTATTAACGTGGAATGTTTCAAGTTTACACCGAGGTCTATCACACTGAGCTGTCGACCGAGCTTTCCACCGACCTTTACACCCAACTGACCTTTACACCGTTTCGAAAATATCACCCAAAGTCAAGCTCACCGTCAAGCTCAACGTCAAAGTTCAAAGTCAGATGTTTCGGCGTCATGCTGGCTCGTGCAGCAGACGCGATTTTCTAACTTTGACCCATTATTGTGCATGATTGGATGCGTTTCTCGGGATACTGTTATTTTAAGGACGTAGCACAATCGTTTCAGAAGATTATATCTGAGTTATAATAACTTCTGACAAATGGTATTGAAATAATGTGGCGATCATTGACCACCGCAGTCAAAATGTTTTGCACCTCCGTTGGTGATCGTCTGTTCATTTCTTTCCCTCTTTTCAGAAATTCATGAAACTCAGAAATACTCTCACAAAACGCTTCTGTTACGTCCCTATAATAATATTTTGGCTAGATAAGCATTCAGTTTTGCACAATAGTGCGTCAAAGTTGACCCTTCGTATAGAAAATTGCGTCTGGTGCACGAGCCAGCGTGACGCCAAAACATCTGACTTTGAACTTTGACGTTGAGCTTGACGGTGAGCTTGACTTTGTTTTCTGAATTCCACCCAATGACGTTGCTTTGCGCGATCGCGCACAAAGCATGTGGTAAAGAGAATGTTCCAGACCTGCGGCAACGTGGTTGATCTGCTAGATTATTTTTAGCTGAAAATGTTTTGTAAAAATCACAAACAGCACAGTGGTTAAGAGTGACTGAACTTGAAAATCAGGATTGACTTGATGAATTCTTATATGGCCATTGTGCGACCAATAGTATTGTGCGCAGATTCTATGGTCTCCGACCAGTCTGAGGTTGATGTTCACTAACGATGTTACTCTAATGTATTGTAGCATGCCGTACAACGTATTTTAATGCATCTAATGTGTGATATACGACCATCAAAATATCGATTACAGCCCAAATCTTGCGTGTCAGATCGACTTTGCGTGCCCGGTTTTGCACCAGACCTGCATATATACATGTGTAGTAGCATGCAGTAGTACATTATCGGTGCCACATCACTATAAAAGACCAGCCCCGCGCATCCCTGTACGAATCGCAGGCGCGATTTTGGAAAAATTGTCCCGTCCACAGGAAAAAAGCGCCAATTTTTTGCCTCAGGAAAAGCCCATTTTTGGCAACTTTTTTATTAAAAAAAACAAAATCTGAGTTTCAAAAAAATTTTTTTTAAATTTTTAATTAACCACTTTTTAAACAACCCTGCTCCCAAACGATGCGGAATGCTCCTTATAGTAGCTGATTTGGCAACCAAGAAGCCCACGCTGAAACATATCGTCGGTATCAGTAAAAATAAGACCAACCCCCACAACCACTTTTTCGAGAAAAAAGCGTTTGAAGTTGGCCTGACCGCATTTCCAACCCGGTTTGGTTCGGTAGGCTGATGTTTGGCATGGCTACGTAAGGGAGCTTGCTGATCATCATAGAAACAAAAGTAGACTTTGAAACATCATATCCAAGTAAAAACAAAGCTATTTGTCGGTTGGTTTTAGTTCACAAAAAAATAAATATAGACCAAGCCCCTTGGCGGAGCAGTTGAAAACCGAAAAATAGTCCAACCCCCATTTTCTCTGCCATTTATTTTTCGCCTGCTTGAAAATGATTCAACACGGGGTTCATAAAAACGTCTTAAATGCAGCATTATCATTCAAAATGCTTGTTACAGAGGTGGGAATCGGGTTACCTCGGTCCGGCATGGCCGGATTCAGAAAAAGTCAGCCCGGTCCTATCCGGCCCGATTTTTTGGGCCGGGTTTTTCTGATTGTATTTTGAAGCAAACGTCGGGTGTGAAGCGATTGGTTTCTGTTTGTTGAAATCATTGATATTTACACATTGAAAACATAAAGAAAAACATCAAAAAGCTTGTCTGTGAGAAGCTTCGAACTCGTGGCTCTCACAACCACAGTCAGATATGCTTGCCACTGTGCTAAAGACGCCGACAGCCAAGCCGCCTTACGATACATTATAAACGTAATGATCGGGCCAGCAGCGACGCACTCACCGAGAGAGCGTAAAGTCCCTAATACAACACACACACACAGCTGGGGTATTATGCAACAATCATGTGCTGAAGCAATCTTGTGTGTGTGCGTGTGTGTGTGTGTGTGTGTGTGTTGGGGTCGCGTGCTTTGGGGCTTGGTCTTTTTTTGTCCGCGAAAATTCCTCCGCCAACCAACTTGGTTTTCTTTTTCAAAAATAAGAAACTAGACCAACCCCCAACGGGGACTAGCAGGTGTTTTCAACATGCTGTAACTCAATGTACATAGCGTTTTGAGACAAAATTTTTGGTGAATGTTTAGAATAGTTTGCCAGCTACACGCTGCACACAAAAAGGGGGTTGGTCTTTTGTTGGGGCTTGGTCTTAATTTTACTGATACCGACGATATGCAAGTAGGTCGATAATTTCCTGACCGTTTCCACCAATTTCAATCTTTTGCATGCGTGTCTTTGTCTCACAAGCCCACTGTGCCCAGTCAAATCAAATTTAAGTCTAATGGCTTTGTCGCCAAAATCATCTCGCGAGATGATTTGACCGCATTACTATAAGCCAAATTTCACACATCGAACATTTCCACCAAGCACATCCACCCAAAACTTCACTGTGTATATAACTGTATAGTCGGCGTCACCAAACACATTTTTAACCACGCGTGCAAACAAATAAATATGCGGTAATCTGTCGCTCAGACGGTGGGTTGGGGGCTAACAGATGAGTATAATTGATCGGCTTTTGCTTGTTGGACGAAACACACGTTTTGTGAAGTCAGATGCAAAGAGATTCCGAATGAAGAAAATGGATCATTCTTATGCGCACGCTATATGTACATACATGCCGGTAGGATTTCTTTCAGGCTAATTCGTGGTGCTCCATAAGGTTCGTGGTCGTAAATAGCACAGGTATTGTATTTGTGGACACACAACATCAATACGTTGTCATTGCGATTGAGCAGCATGTCGCTGATTGTCTTATTTTCAACTTCATTATCTACTTTTTCTGGGAAATCGCAATTTTGACAACTGAAACTTTAAGTACACTGTACAGTAGGTACTGTACCACTGCGCATGGATACATATATATGTAGCTCTGTGTGAGCGTGGCCAAGTTACCAACCGGAAATCTAGCTCATCATTATTCGCTTCACTTGAGTGCCACTGATCACGACGGTTGTTGGAGCATGCGTTAAGGTGGAATAATAGTTGGTCGACGACCTGTTTGCTCCAAAAGGTCGTCAACGAACAAGCGCCCAAATTTTGCGTTGGTTTTGGGCGCCAAGTCGTGTGGTCGTTTGGGCGCGTGGTCGCAACGAATAGAAAGAGAAAATGAATAAATAGAATGGCTCTGACCCCGAGGCTTAGGCAGGCCGGCTGCATGAATTCTGGCAGTTGATAACGGCTTGTTTTGGTCAGAAAAAATTTATAATAAAGCTAGGAACTCCATTACGACTAAACTACCGGCAACGCATATCGATTTGATAGCCGACGACCACTTGCAAAGTTGAAATTTTCCAAGTCGTGGTCGCGACCACTTTTGGTGGTCGCAGCGGGTCGCAGCCTGAGGTCGTTTGGTTTATTGCTCTCAGTGACGCATAAAACCATGCACGTAAATTAGTGATAGAAGCACAGTTACAAGACCGGGTGGGACAATTACGGAAATGAAAATAGTTACAACACTGGTTATAACAAAACCATAGCAAATAAAAGCTTCAAAAAGCGCCAAGGAGAGAGAAAGATCACGGACATCAGGACAGATCACAGGACATGTTAACAGAACTGAAAATTATGCATTAATCCTCGTCCTCGTCAAACGACAAGTCGGGCTCAGAGGGCGCATATTGGGATCAGTCCATATTGTCAACAGTCCAGAACAGATGGTGGGTTGGTGATTGTCCGTCACTTCCGTGTGCCACCATTTAGCGACGTGGCTGGCGTCCCCAGGCTGACGTGAATGCGTATCGAACGAGACATCGCCATATCCATCCCGTTGACCGCATCCGGACGCGGTGGCGATAGAGCCCGCCTGAGGTCGTCGACACCCAGTTATAGTTGGTCGCGCTCAGGGTGTTAGCGACCAGAATGGTCGGCGGGTCGCTGAGCCCAAAAATTGTGGTCGCGATCCATAATTCCACCCTTAGTTAGTACCTCCAAGTGTTGGCATCCTGAACTCTCACAACCGCACTATTGTTTTCTGCTGGAAGGCAACATAAAACTATGTAATATGCTACTGCATGGATATACATATCCAGATTCATGGTAAATCAGATTTCCAAAGCTGCTTTGTTTTTGTCATCAAGTGCACTAGTACATATTGGTCGCACAATGACTAATGGAGAATTTATCCAAAATTCAAAGGATGGACCCTGATTCAGGATGGACCCGGACGGATT